>LJIJ01004091.1:0-16154 GCA_001718145.1 Orchesella cincta
GTTTTTTTTATTCAAGGCAAAAAAAATAGGAAACGTAGGAAACAGTGGAGTTTGCTATAAATGGTTGTGGGCGCCGTGCAAAGTTCATCCGCATGTTTAAAGAATGCATTTAAAAGCGAAAATGTCCGTAACAAGTAATGGTCCAGTTACATTTTGATATGGCTTAAGATATTTTAGCAGGGCTTTACAGACATTGCGCTATGTAGAACTTTTGAAATCAGCTTAATTGCATTACTAGTCGGTGAGATTGAAAAAACTTTAAAAATTCTCTGCGATATTGGGATCGCGGTGATTAAGATTATGGAAAAACGTTCAAAAACTACTTCAATTTTTTTAGCAAATGAAATCGGTGAGCTCCGTAAGAAAGCATTTATGTGCTCCAAGCACTAATATACGCCCTTCCCGAGTTATGCATAAGCATTGAACTTATTACGATTACAGTTTTGGAGTTTCTGTCGCTCGCTGAAATTTTGTGCATACTATGATCGCGAAGAATTACGACTTAGCTGTGATTTAAATGAGAATCAAGTAGATATTTCAAATTACATGCATTAAACAAGTAGGCGTAAAATCGATATAATATTTGTCAGAACTACATTATTATTGAGTGAAGCAAAGTCAATGATCAAAGTCTGAAGATGGAGTGGGGAAAGATTCATCTAGGTAGGTTATTATAAGTCATAGAAGCAATAAGTGAGGGATAAAGCCAACATGCACGCATTAGAGTTGGCAACGGGACAAATTCTCGGCGAGTACCGCGACAGGAAATTTGACAACACAAAATTCGGGTCGGTTATCAGGGTACCGCATTCGCAGATAAGGGAATTATTAGCTATAGAAAATTAACAATTCAAGAAATCTCAGATAAAAATTTTGAACAGCGTCTCGTCGTTACTCAACTAGTTGGGGCTTGATCGGTACTTCGCGGAGAAATGCCCGGTTAGTGAAATACCGCGTTAATACTTATTAGCTTTCCACGTTGAGCTGCTATGCACCGATATTCATACATAGCAATGGGTTGTCAAATATAGGACTACGTCTGTCGCATTTCTGTAGAGACTGAAGAAAGTTTTGAGTTGTATTTTAAAGGTTGCAAGGTGGAGGCTCTGCACAATTAGATCTTGTAGGTAATAGCCTCTGAAGGAGTGGTGTGGAGCCACGAAGGTAGCATGGCAATGAGAGGAGGGCATTAAAGTCCACTAAGGTCTTCGACATTCAAAAGTGTGAACAGGAATTTGTGTTGTAGATAATTTTGTGTGAATAGTTGTTCTAGTTTGTAATTAAAGTATTATAAATCTAACTCGCCAGTCTACTTATCAGCGGTATAGAGAAATGCCTGCATTTTACCTTTCAACTCATTAATGTATCTGGCTTTAATCCAGCGTGTCGAGTTTGACCATTTGGGTGAAAAGATCTATATACAGTGAGACACGCATTTTATTGCTCGTTCCTGCTGAATTATCATTGGAGAAGTGGATCCCTAACTTATTGGGTTTTATCCCATTTTTGGCATATTATGCAACCACACGACATCATGAGAAATATATGCATACATAATATAAGAAAGTCATATCTGCTAACTTTATACTTAATGGTTCAGATTGCAGAGGTAAGTTGAAGGAAAACTAGCGTAAATTCATACCAAAAACACCGAATAAGATGATGGTATATTAACGTTTAATTTTTCAGACAGCTTGCTCTATAGTATTTGCTGACCAGACAACCCAATGTTCTAACTGGCAAATCCTGCACACATCGGCTGCTACTGCAACTTTGTTGAAACAAATTTGGTTTTGGAAATGGCATACAGTTAATGCAACGAACAGTAAGGGGCAAGGAATATACTCGGTACAAGAGCAACATGGAATGTTCCAGAGGTAAATGCATATAATAGATATCTTAATGGAATTTGTCGACTAGAAATGGTATTTACAACTTTTTTCAAATTTTCCAAAGCTGTACAAACTCTAAAATAAATTCACAAAGGTTTTTTAGGTTGTCTTTCTCCTGTTGTCTGTTGCACGTTCCGCATCCTTACAACCGTGACTGCTTAATTCTTTGATCTTATAGATTCAATAATTTTACTACTATAATTTTGTATTCAGTCACGCGTTTTTTGATTATGTTGTGTAAGAGAGGTTCATTTGCGACTTTTCCCATAAAACTGTGCTCTGTTACGATTTTAAAAAACAGTATGCCGTCGATTTGTGAGCTCCTAAAATTTAGGTTTTATTAGCTAGATCCGTCTTAAAATCTGCTGGCGGTAGACTAAATACTTGGAAGCATTTCATGTATTTGTTTCTTGCAGGGCATGCGGCTTTGGCCATTTGGCCCATATAATAGAGAAGACTCTTGTAGGCAATGTGCCTCCGAAAAAAGCGGGTATTGTGTTTATCTGTCCATTGAGAGATTCAGCAAATGTGTCGAAGAATCTACGGTCGAAGTGCTGGGTAAATTTTCGACGCTGCATGGATATACTTAAGAATCCAGAAGACCTGCGCGAAGGGTAAGATTTATTTGCTCAATTTGTTTTTGTAGAAGTTTAAATACTAATCTGTTGAACATTATGACAAAGTATAAATTTTGTTTTGATGGGAAGTTGGGAATTTTGTGCACATTTTTGCAACCTGTGAATAATCTGAATAACAGTGTCACCCGTGGAGTACTGTCGGCATTATCTGATTTAACATTTCACGTCAATCCGAATGTAAACGTGGAATAAACTACTGTTTTTAAATGTCCATTTAAATTAGGCTTTATTCCCAAAACGCAAATTTGTTCACTTGCCTCAACACTACGCCAACTTGTATGTATGAATGGCTGTTGGAACTAGACCTGTTCATCCCATATAACTACATATTTCTCAGACGTTATTTCGCAATCAAAAATGCTTTTGCATATGAATGTTTGGCTGACCTCAGGGGTCATTTAAAACGAACTTATTATCACATATTTCGGGGTTTTAGCACATATCACATATGTATCACATATGGGGACAAATATAAGTATGGCAAATGTATATAAGAATCCTCGCTATTTTTTGTAAGAAACCTGCGTATGAGAGAATTGCGATAAAATGTCAGAAACATGAATCTTTTTATTACAAAGTCTCGTATGATAAAATTGCGCTAAAATGTAGGAAACAGCAATCTTTTTCTGTTTAAATGAATAAATGAAAATTTAAATGAATTTTTTTGCGCAGTTTTTAACTGTCATGCTGATAGTTTTTTTACAAATATTTTTTCATGATGTATGCAGTGTTGTACATTATTTCTTTATTGAACTATTAATGTTGACATTGATTTTTGTGATCTTCTTTACTTGCGTTTTTGTATAGTGGGTATAGTTAGGCTTCTCATGATACTTGGTACAGTCGCTTCTTTTTAGCAATTCCGATTATGTGAACGTGAATATATTTTTTTGATAAAGAGTGCCACATGTACAGGTTTTTCCGAATTCCCATTCAACATTTCAAAGACAACGAACTGTTTTGTGTTCACCGAATTTTCTCCAGCTGGGGCTTATTGCACACGCAAGCATATCAGGTAATAATGGATTATCTAAGTGTTGCACCTTTGAGTGCTAGGATAAAAAGTTTTATTACCTGAGTTTGTAAGCTCTACCTCACAGACGTTTTGCTAATTAATGAGCCTTTATTTTCATTTTTTGATTTATACTTGACTTTTTACTGAATTATTTGAAGTTAACTACTGTTGGAGTTTGTTCTTCCGACAAAGATTTTAAAACTCACCAGTGTCTGTAGACGAAGCCCAAAACTAACATGCTAATTAGGTGCAATAATGTTTATAATTTAACAATGTTTTATATTTATGTGATTCGGAAGACCCTATGGATATTTGCATGTAGAAGTATCCCAACAGTAATTTAAATGGAGTATATGAATATATAAGTATCTTTCTCAGAATGATGCATATGCATTTTAAGAGTATGTTCAACTATTTGCTTGAATTTTGGGATTTTAAACAAATCACACAAATAGCGATGAAGTCTAATTTTAGACGCAAATTTCTGACAAAGTCGCGAGGATTTCTACATACGCATGTTTCTTACAAAATCTGCGCGGATTTCTTATATACATCTGCATGTTTAAATGCATCCCTTTAATTATGTACATTAAACACATATTAGGCACAAGTTGAAAATACTTCCATAACGAATTTCCGTCGGAGAATGCGGTGTACGTAAACGAAAGATCTTTGAAGTAACACCATCATTCCACCACCTATCCCATTATTGTAGTTTGCTTAACGAAATGTCAAACTGCCCACCAAGGTAATGTTGCAAAAAGTTTCCGCGTAAACCTAATTAGCTACAAATGTCCCCAGATCAAACAAGTTTAAATTGGACGAGCTCAATCTTGGGAAGTTTTTGAGAAATTCTAAACTACATTATTAAATTAAGGGAGCAACAAACAAACAGAAATTGTTTAAACAGTGAGTTTCCAAGAAATCTGGCGCAGTTACATCTCAAACGGCGTCAGTATAGCATTACTTATAAAAACCCCAAATGGACATTGATGAAAAATACATACATGTGCACATGAAGTTGACAGAATGACAATCAAATACGTAAGCTTCAGGATATTGCTTTCTCTGTAAAAACTGATGATGAGTGCTGACAGCGCCAGTTAAACTGTGTATAGTTCAGGAAAATAGAATGACAATCCATTATATGAGTTTTTGTGATATTGTATTCAACTATACATTTTACGTCCTTCAGGATACCGTTTTCATGTTCGAATTAGCAATGAATCTGCTCACTGACGTGAGTCACAGGAACGACAAGCATGCATGTGTGTATGAAAGAAGAAAGGAGTGAGAGTATCGTAAACTTTGCCGTGGTCCATTAGCGCAATAGTTTCCTGTTTCTCTCAATTCGTTCAGTAGGTCCCACTGTGTTTTACTTATTGCTTTCCCTGCCTATTGACTTTTGTTCCTTGAGTTGAACTAATTTATGAAAGCACATTTTATACCGGTTATATCATCAGTTATATGGAGCTGCCATCAAAGATAAATACTCACGTAAAACTGCATGAAGCTCAGAGTAAGTATAAAGATGTCAGAAATACATGTCCCTGTAGATATTCTTGCAGTGTATCATAGTTGGTTTCGAAAATCACTGGGGACCTCGAAAGTGTAACGTGCACTATACTCCGAATGTAACTTTCATGTGATCATCATCATGTGCGGACAAGGTAAAGTCTTCTGAATTATATAACAAGTCGAATAAAAGCACGGGGAAAAAGTTTTTACAAAGGCGCTCCTTGGCTTATATTGGTCGAGTTTTATGTGTGTGTCGTAACTCGGATTTTCGACAACAAAAATGGATTGGTTCCTTCCACACAGAATGTCTGGCAGGTCGACGTGACCTGAGTCTCACGTTCAGGAATTAGGGTAGTCTAGCGCAAATTATGGAACATTACGTAAGGACACAAGAAATTTCTAAATCCCAGTGAGTAATACCTGAAATTAGAAGAAATAGGGGGATACTTTTCTCATACTTTCTGTTTTGCTGGTAACATTTGCTCAACAAGCATTGTTTTTGTGATTCAATTTCGATATTGTTTAAAAAAATGATTTCGTTTGTAATTTCCTTACTCTTGCACGAAATTGCGTAGGAAGCCAGAACTTTTCATTGTCACGAGTAGTGCTAAACCCAAGAAGCAAAAATTTTTTTTACACTCACAATGTGTCTCACATATAGTCAGCATCGGCATCGTGGTATAAGGTTACACTTTTAGCTATTAAAAGTATGAAAAATGTTTATGTTTATTCCAAACCGATTTACTTAAACTCTGCCAAAGCTCTAGCAAATGCCCCGTCATTTCCAATTTGATGCTTCCAAGTGACATGTAAATGGAAAGGGGCCCACCCCACGACTGCAAAAATCAAATGTGGTCAGAACTCGTAGCTGACTGACCGGTGATCAAATATCCCTGAAAACTGCCCATTTGCTTCCTAGACAGATCATTTTGGTCGGAGAAAGGACGAGAGAGAGAGAGAGGAAGACGTATAAAGATTCATGAAACGTTTCCATTCAAGATTTGCCTCATGAGCATATCCCAACAACTCCTCTCGTGGTATAAGTCAAGTCCCTTTGCAACAAAACATCGTGGTCCTGCCAAACATATCAACGACACCACAGCCTTTCCTTACTCACACAACAAAGATAAATGTATATGCAACAAAACGCTCAACATTTCACATGCTGACGTGACCATAATACTGTCTGTAAAAAAAGTAACACCAGACATTTCCGTATTTCATTCATTCACCCAGTCACTCACTCAGTCAGCCGACCGTGTACATAGTTTACACACCCATACACACTTGACAAACACATACGGAAGAAAGGAGTAAGAACATTATATATGCGCTCCTTTATTACAGCACACCAGCAAGATCACAAAAACGGGATGCGAGAGAGAAGTAAGAAGTCTCTGTTTTTATATAATGTGGAATACCAATTCACATTCCCTTATAAGAATAATATAGAGTAAGCCGACAATAAAGTACAAGAAATTCTTGTAAAATGTGTATAACTTGTTCTTCTCGTAGTGTTCCTCAGGCTAAGGAGAAACTTGTTCTTTGTGCAAAGTAAAGTAGAAAGAAGGAAATCTACAGCTAGTGAGAATGCAAGAGAGATAGGTAAAAATCCACTTTTTTTCTCGGGTGCTTTCATTCTTCCGTTCGTCTTCCTTTTCTCTTTCTTGATCAACTCCATTGGCATCGGTAGCAAAAGGATGAGGTTATAAGTAACAGCAGCAGAGTGGAATAAACGATCCACATCGAGACAAAATCCAAGGATTGAAACCATGTATGAGCTGATACATGCTGGTTTGGGTGTCCTATATTATAAAAAGAGTCTTAACTTACTATTCCTATATCAAAGCAATGTAAGGGAAGAGTGCCTACTTATACGAATTCTGTTAGGTTCTTGAACTTATACTGTAGTCAATGGGGCAAAGAACTTGCTGTATATGAGCCTGCCTACCTACCTACCTAACCATGTGCTGACGTTTTTAAAGTTGGCAAATCGTATAGCTAAAAATAGTGCTGTCTTTAGAATATATATGACAATGAGCTCCACTGTACATACTAGACGATGGGAAGACCAACAGCTCAATAATATTGAGACCATAAATTTATCAAAGTGAGCAGATAATACTACTACTTTCTCCTCTTTCATTTTCCTTTCTCAAGAGGAAGAAAAGTCACATTTTTCCTCTGCACAAATCGACAGAATTTGTCTACAACACACTATAAGATGTGCATTTACAGCTCACGAGCATTACACCCTATACTATGTAGCTCCTAGAAGGCCTGGCGCTATCACAAAACTCTCGTTTGGTTCAAGTGAACGTGGTCGCGTGTGGTGGTGGTATTTTTTTGAGTTTTGGAAGTAGCCTCAAAGCCCTTGTCGGATATTCTCTGCCACGGCTTCGTGTCATCTATGATCCATCCATCCTATCATTCTTCTTTTTTCGGTTTTCCCACTTTACCCCTTTTGTGTATTGAGTCAACCTTGTGCGAATATACCCATACATAATTCTGGGATTCAAGGTCTTCCCAATACAATACTGCGTAGCCTGGTTTGATATAACTACCAACTGTACATTACTACTTGTTTGATACACACCCAAAAAAAAAATCAACCTTGGGCTTGTGGGCAAGAAAATAATGTAAAAAATTACTCCAGGTTTTTATTTCCCTGGGATATGATTCGGTTGATGCCAATATATTATCACATGAAGATGATGTATGTTGGATCATCAAAACTATGCACAAGAAGAGGAGGTCATATTACGTATGATTTCCCATGTTCTGTTTTTGTGTAGCACATATTTCATCCATAGTTTTCGAGAGAAAATAAGTACTTTAGAAGTTTGCTGGTTGTTCATACTACATATAGATAATGTAGCACAACTGACGATTTTTTGACTACATCTATCCTAGTTTTGTTCATTTATGGAAAGTGCATTGCCTTACTTATAAGTACTTTACCAATATATAATGTATCTATTTCATTTATAGCGTCAGGAAAGCTGAAGTATCCCATTCGATGTATATGAACCGGGTTTTATGTAGTTGTATTAAGTAGGATTGGTAGTTACAAGTAATATATAGTATGTAGATCTGCTAAAAAAAGTAAAATATAAGCGCTATCCTTTCCCTCTCAGCTTTGGATTCTGTCCCAATTTATTCTTTTTCTGCACTAAAATATGGGCTTGGTGAAAAGTTTTGAGAGAGTTATGAAAGAGAGAAATTGACTTGACTCTGACGGATTTTCATTCCATATTTTTTATGCCTTCACATTCAGGGACTATGGAATCCAGAGCTGAAGTCACACAATCACAGTAACAAGCTTGGGATGGTGAGCTATCATCCAAGTTTCTACATTATTATAGGCTCGTCTAATGCATATGGATTTTTACATGGATCCAACAGTGCTCTACTTTATTTGGCCGTTAACAACAGCAGGCATAGGCATATGCTACAAGTTCCAACATTATATTATCGTCATCATCGTAATAACATCACACAAGCCACCACTGCCCCCTCAGCATCCAATATGAATGCGATGCATCATTGTTTGCTGCAATGTCAGGTTGCAAACTATGCAGCAGAACTTTGTTACTTATACAAGCTACTGGCCTGCCTTTTATTATGGGGAAAATGATGATTGGAAATGTGACAAATATAGTGCCAATCGTTATTCCAATGACTTGTTTATAGTTTGGCTTGTTTTGTTGCTCATTGCTCGTAGAAATCCAGTTCCAATTTTAGGGAAGCAAGCGAAAGCAATAAAAAGCAATCGAATTTTTAAAAAAAAATTACAAATTCAAAACTGCTTGAATGATTGCTTCATCAGATTATACTATATTTTTCTAACCCCACTAAAACGGAAAGAAGCGCCGTCCTCACAAACGGTTTGAGTCGTACGGGCAGCCTTTTTGAAAGATACGTGTAATTATTGTGTCAATGCGGCAAATCTTTTTTAGAACGAGGCAGATTGAAGGATCGCTTTTTCGTTTTTATGTATTTTTGAGTTAAAAGCCTTCTCTTAGTATTTTCCGGTCAACATATGCATACAGATTAAAATATGCTCATCCTCATCTCCATGTTTTGTTTGTGTAACTGGAAAAACTCGTAAACACTTAGTTGGGCATTGTTTATTACTACGCATATCTTTTTATAGTATTTTTATTGCTCACTACTTTACGGTCCGTTTCGCTTGAAGCCACTGTAAAACGGGAGATAGTTCACTGGTTTTTAATATTTCAACGCGAATTACCTGTTTATATCTTTCCACTGCAGTATAACTTTTGCTTCTTGCCTTATCATTTCAAATCAAATTTTTGAAATTTTTATAGCGTAACACGACGCATGACTATATGACTCGCATCATAACAAAAATATTAAATCTGTTGAAATGTACAAGAATTTTAAGCCGCCATAAACATTCGACCGTAATATATGAAAGAATGCTTGTTAGTTTGGAATTTAAAGAGGCGAACGAAAACTTGGTTAGAATTATATAGCATCACCACAGAGTGACTTGGATTTTTAGAAGAAATTTAATTATTTCTGTTTTACTGGATACTATTTCGTTGAGGTCAAAGCGTGAGTTTATCACCACATCCCAATTGAAAAGTTACAGCGAGAAAGTACCAATGTAGGAAAGAGCCCTTTTCGTGAATTATATAGCGTTTATTAAGTGGTGCAGCCACTTATAAGAATCACTTTGTCCGTCACGAACTTTTTACGTTTGTCTTACGACATTTTAGTACATTCTTTAATGCGTTGCAACAAAGTCTCACAGTGCCCCATTAAAAACCACACAACTTAAAATACCATCTTGGATTTTGGAAAACCACAGAAGACGTGTCAAGTGGAGGAGACTAACTGATTAATTGAGGAGGATAAGATATTGCAGTATAAAAATTGAGGTTTTTATTAATCGGACACAATTGTTTTCATACTTCTCTCTTCTATTTTCTCCTATGTTTAAAAATGTGTTACTTCTCTCTTTATTTCTCCTATGTTTAAAAATGTGTTTTCTCTCTTCTATTTTCTCCTATGTTTAAAAATGTGTTACTTTCTCTTCTTTTTCCTATATTTAAAAATGTGTTCCTTTTCATCGTTTAAAAAAACGTTTGTGTTACTCTTTTTTACCGTCAAATCAACAATAAGTTTCGAAAAATTGACGACATTTTTTGCGGATACGACTATATTTGAGTGGTTATATAGTTCCAACTTAAGTCTAAGGTTTACATCGCTAATATTATGATTCACTTCAACTTTCCATCATTTACGTTCAGCTTAATATTTCCAAACCTCTAATGCACCACTTCTTTCACCGGGTTTGCCGGGTTTATTTTAATTTTTGCCTTAAGAGAAAATAGTCATGTAAGATATTAGAGGCCGTGGTATATATCATTACGACTGTCTAACTATTTAGTTCAATCTAGAGAAAGGATAATTAAAACCGAGTAGTTATTGGGTTTCACTGCAACATTTATCTTTGAACTGGAAAAATGGCTGGCGCAAAGGGCAAACGCCATGTTCTGTCATAGGGATTAATCAACAATTTTTGCTATAAAACAACTTTTGAGTTTAGTTTTCTGTTTTTTATCCAGTTACCATTTCACAGAAAGGTTTTTTTTTATTTTCATCTCGTTGATTAATCCTATGACAGAACATGGCGTTGCCCTTTGGCCAGCATTTTCAGTTCAAATAAATGTTAGCGTGTGAAACCCAATAACTACTCGGTTAATTTATCCTTTCTCTGGATTCAACTAAATAGTTAGACAGTCGTAAATGATATATACGCCTCTAATATCTTAGCATGACTATTTTTCTCTTAAGGCAAAATAAAATAACCCGGCAAACCCGGTGGAAAGAAGTGTGCATTAGAGGTTTGGAAAATATTAAGCTGAACGTAAATGATGGAAAGTTGAAGTGAATCATAATATTAGCGATGTAACCTTAGACTTAAGTTGGAACTATATAACCACTCAAATATAGTCGTATCGCAAAAAATGTCGTCAATTTTTCGAAACTTATTGTTTGATTTGACGGTAAAAGATAACCACAAACGTTTGTTTAAACGAGAAAAGGAACACATTTTTAAATATAGGAGAAAATAGAAGAGAGAAGTAACACATTTTGAAACATAGGAGAAAATAGAAGAGAGAAGTAACACATTTTGAAACATAGGAGAAAATAGAAGAGAGAAGTATGAAAACAATTGTGTCCCCGATTAATAAAAACCTCAATTGTTATACTGCAATATCTTATCCTCCTCAATTATCAGTTAGTCTCCTCCACTTGACACTTCTTCTGTGGTTTTCCACAATCCAAGATGGAATTTTAAATTGTGTGGTTCTAAATGGGGGCACTTGTGAGACTTTGTTGCAACGCATTAAAGAATGTACTAAAATGTCGTAAGACAAACGTAAAAAGTTCGTGACGGACAAAGTGATTCTTATAAAGTGGCTGCACCACTTAAATAAACGCTATATACTTCACGAAAAGGTCTCTTTCCTACATTGGTACTTTCTCGCTGTAACTTTCAATTGGATGTGATGATAACCACGCTTTGACCTCAACGAAATAGTATCCAGTAAAACAGAAATAATTAAATTTCTCTTAAAAATCAAGTCACTCTGTGGTGATGCTATATAATTCTAACCAAGTTTTCGTTTGCTCTTTAAATTCCAAACTAACAAGCATTCTTTCATATATTACGGTCGAATGTTATGGCGCTTAAAATTCTTGTACATTTCAACAGATTTAATATTTTTGTTATGATGCGAGTCATATAGTCATGCGTCGTGTTACGCTATAAAATTTCAAAAATTTGATTTGAAATGATAAGCAAGAAGCAAAAGTTATACTGCAGTGGAAAGATATAAACAGGTAATTCGCGTTGAAATATTAAAACCAGTGAACTATCTCCCGTTTTACAGTGGCTTCAAGCGAAACGGGCCGTAAAGTAGTGAGCAATAAAAATACTATAAAAAGATATGCGTAGTAATAAACAATGCCCAACTAAGTGTTTACGAGTTTTTCCAGTTACACAAACAAAACATGGAGATGAGGATGAGCATATTTTAATCTGTATGCATATGTTGACCGGAAAATACTAAGAGAAGGCTTTTAACTCAAAAATACATAAAAACGAAAAAGCGGATCCTTCAATCTGCCTCGTTCTAAAAAAGATTGCCGCATTGACACAATAATTACACGTATCTTTCAAAAAGGCTGCCGTACGACTCAAACGTTTGTGAGGACGGCGCTTCTTTCCGTTTTAGTGGGTTAGAAAAAATATAGTATAATCTGATGAAGCAATCATTCAAGCAGTTTTGAATTTGTAATTTAAAAAAAAATTCGACTGCTTTTTATTGCTTTCGCTTGTTCCCTAAAATTGGAATGGATTTCCTACGAGCAATGAGCAACAAACAAGCCAAACTATAAACAAGTCATTGGGATAACGATTGGCACTATATTGTCGCATTTCCAATCATCATTTTCCCAATAATAAAAAGGCAGGCCAGTAGCTTGTATAAGTAACAAGTTCTGCTGCATGGTTTGCAACCTGACATTGCAGCAAACAATGATGCATCACATTCATATATTTGGATGCTGAGGGGGCAGTGGTGGCTTGTGAGATGTTATTACGATGATGACGATAATATAATGTTGGAAGTTGTAGCATATGCCTATGCCTGCTGTTGTTAACGGCCAAATAAAGTAGAGCACTGTTGGATCCATGTAAAAATCCATATGCATTAGACGAGCCTATAATAATGTAGAAACTTGGATGATAGCTCACCATCCAAAGCTTGTTACTGTGATTGTGTGACTTCAGCTCTGGATTCCTATAGTCCCTGAATGTGAAGGCATAAAAAATATGGAATGAAAATCCGTCAGAGTCAAGTCAATTTCTCTCTTTCATAACTCTCTCAAAACTTTTCACCAAGCCCATATTTTAGTGCAGAAAAAGAATAAATTGGGACAGAATCCAAGAGCTGAGAGGGAAAGGATAGCGCTTATATTTTACTTTTTTTTAGCAGATCTACATACTATATATTACTTGTAACTACCAATCCCTACTTAATACAACTACATAAACCCCGGTTTCATATACATCGAATGGGATACTTAAGCTTTCCTGACGCTATAAATGAAATAGATACATTATATATTGGTAAAGTACGTATAAGGCAAGTAAGTAAGCAATGCACTTTCCATAAATGAACAAAACTAGGATAGATGTAGTCAAAAAATCGTCAGTTGTGCTACATTATCTATATGTAGTATGAACAACCAGCAAACTTCTAAAGTACTTATTTTCTCTCGAAAACTATGGATGAAATATGTGCTACACAAAAACAGAACATGGGGAAATCATACGTAATATGACCTCCTCTTCTTGTGCATAGTTTTGATGATCCAACATACATCATCTTCATGTGATAATATATTGGCATCAACCGAATCATATCCAGGGAAATAAAAACCTGGAGTAATTTTTTACATTATTTTCTTGCCCACAAGCCCAAGGTTGATTTTTTTTTTGTGGTGTGTATCAAACAAGTAGTAAATGTACAGTTGGTAGTTATATCAAACCAGGCTACGCAGTATTGTATTGGAAGACCTTGAATCCCCAGAATTATGTAGTGGGTATATTCGCACAAGGTTGACTCAATACACAAAAGGGGTAAAGTGGGAAAACCGAAAAAAAAGAATGATAGGATGGATGGATCATAGATGACACGAAGCCGTGGCAGAGAATATCCGACAAGGGCTTTGAGGCTACTTCCAAAACTCAAAAAAAATACCACCACCACACGCGACCACGTTCACTTGAACCAAACGAGAGTTTTTGTGATAGCGCCAGGCCTTCTAGGAGCTACATAGTATAGGTGTAATGCTCGTGAGCTGTAAATGCACATCTTATAGTGTGTTGTAGACAAATTCTGTCGATTTGTGCAGAGGAAAAATGTGACTTTTCTTCCTCTTGAGAAAGGAAAATGAAAGAGAGAAAGTAGTAGTATTATCTGCTCACTTTGATAAATTTATGGTCTCAATATTATTGAGCTGTTGGTCTTCCCATCGTCTAGTATGTACAGTGGAGCTCATTGTCATATATATTCTAAAGACAGCACTATTTTTAGCTATACGATTTGCCAACTTTAAAACGTCAGCACATGGTAGGTAGGTAGGTAGGCAGGCTCATATACAGCAAGTTCTTTGCCCCATTGACTACAGTATAAGTTCAAGAACCTAACAGAATTCGTATAAGTAGGCACTCTTCCCTTACATTGCTTTGATATAGGAATAGTAAGTTAAGACTCTTTCATAATATAGGACACCCGAACCAGCATGTATCAGCTCATACATGGTTTCAATCCTTGGATTTTGTCTCGATGTGGATCGTTTATTCCACTCTGCTGCTGTTACTTATAACCTCATCCTTTTGCTACCGATGCCAATGGAGTTGATCAAGAAAGAGAAAAGGAAGACGAACGGAGAATGAAAGCACCCGAGAAAAAAGTGGATTTTTTACCTATCTCTCTTGCATTCTCACTAGCTGTAGATTTCCTTCTTTCTACTTTACTTTGCACAAAGAACAAGTTTCTCCTTAGCCTGAGGAACACTACGAGAAGAAAAGTTATACACATTTTACAAGAATTTCTTGTACTTTATTGTCGGCTTACTGTATATTATTCTTATAAGGGAATGTGAATTGGTATTCCACATTATATAAAACAGAGACTTCTTACTTCTCTCTCGCATCCCGTTTTTGTGATCTTGCTGGTGTGCTGTAATAAAGGAGCGCATATATAATGTTCTTACTCCTTTCTTCCGTATGTGTTTGTCAAGTGTGTATGGGTGTGTAAACTATGTACACGGTCGGCTGACTGAGTGAAGTGACTGGGTGAATGAATGATACGAAATGTCTGTGTTACTTTTTTTACAGACAGTATTATGGTCACGTCAGCCATGTGAAATGTTGAGCGTTTTGTTGCATATACATTTATCTTTGTTGTGTGAGTAAGGAAAGGCTGTGGTGTCGTTGATATGTTTGGCAGGACCACGATGTTTTTGTTGCAAAGGGACTTGACTTATACCACCCGAGGGAGTTTGTTGGGATATGCTCATGAGGCAAATCTTGAATGGAACGTTTCATGAATCTTTATACGTTTTCCTCTCCTCTCTCTGTCCTTTTCTCCGACCAAATGATCTGTCTAGGAAGCAAATGGGGCAGTTTTGCAGGGATATTTGATCACCGGTCCAGTCAGCTACGAGTTCTGACCCACATTTGATTTTTGCAGTCGTGGGGTGGCCCCTTTCCATTTACCATGTCACTTGGAAGCATCAATTGGAAATGACGGGGGCATTTGCTAGAGCTTTGCAGAGTTTAAGTAAATCGGTTTGGAATAAACATAAACATTTTTTCAATACTTTTAATAGCTAAAAGTGTAACCTTATACCACGATGCCGATTGCTGACTATATGTGAGACTGACATTGTGAGTGTAAAGAATTTTTTGCTTCTTGGTTTAGCAACTACTCGTGACAATGAAAGTTCTGGCTTCCCACGCAATTTCGTGCAAGAGTAAGGAAATTACAAAACGAAATCATTTTTTTAAACAATATCGAAATTGAATCACAAAAACAATTGGCTGTTGAGCAAATGTTACCAGCAAAAACAGAAAGTATGAGAAAGTATGCCCCCTATTTCTTCTAAATTTCAGGTATTATCACTGGAATTTAGAACATTTCTTGTGGTCCTTACGTAATGTTCCATAATTTGCGCTAGACTACCTAACATTCCTGAACCGTGAGACTCAGGTCCGTCCGACCAGACATTCTGTGTGGAAGGAACCAATCCATTTTTTGTTGTCGAAAAATTCCGAGTTACGACACACACATAAACTCGACCAATATCAAGCCCAAAGGAAGCGCCTTTGTAAAAACTTTTTTCCCCTTGGTTTTAATTTGACTTGTTATATAATTCAGAAGACCTTTACCTTGTCCGCACATGATGATGATCCATGAAAGTTACATTCGAAGTATAGTGCAACGTTACACTTTCGAGGTCCCAAGTGATTTCGAAACCAAC
>LJIJ01004092.1:0-16151 GCA_001718145.1 Orchesella cincta
TATATGCCACAGCATTCACTCACTGAACAACCCCTTTCATTTATGCTACACTGCTTGCGTGACCTCATAATAATCAGGACGGCAACGTAGAACAGAAGTTGTGCGTACACGACTAAAAATATGGAAATGAGATTTTTGTAACTTTCACGTGGACGAAGCCAGAGGTTAAACTCGGTAGCAAAAGGAAGAGGAAAATCTTATCTGGATTCAAATACCATTGTATGGGTTGCGAAATGAAATATAATGAACTTCAGGAAATCTCTGACCACGTGAAGGCGGAGCATCCCCAAAACTTTTGGCCTTGTGGTTACTGTAAGCTCATGAAGAATACGGAACGGGGCCTTCTATTCCACTCCCAAATGTGTGCCAAAAGACCCAGAATCGGGGAGGAGCGAAAGCGACCGCGTGCTGCTATAAAAATTAAGGAAGAAACGCAAAAAGACCTAATGGTCTTCTTTGATAGGAACTAGTCCTGTGTGATATATGTGAGAAGACGATCTGCCTTTACAGGTAATAGAATTAATGATGATTGGATATTCAACTTATTCTTGCAGTACTTGAAAAGTTGTGTTTCCCGACTAATAAATCGTAATCGCTCTGAAGCCTCATGAAACATTACAGCCAGGTACACGGGGTGCAAGAGGATTGTTGGTCATGTAACATCTGAGAAAAAGAATTCAGTAAATTTAACTATTCGTATCTTATTGGTAGATGTTTAAAATAATTAGGGTAGCGTTTATGGTTTTATTTGAACATAATTTTTTTAGGATTAGTCATATGGATGTCCAACATGCGGGGGTGGGAGTGGATATTGATGAGCTGCTGAAGGAGGCGGTGAAGATGGATGTGAAGGACAAATCAAGCCTAAAGATTTTGGTACAATTTTTGTTTTTAAAAAGCCAATTATTTAACTTTAGATTGACTGACTATGTAGCTAATTCTAATTTTTGTACAGAATGCTGAAGGCAAGCGTGTCCGCGGTGGAGGAACGGGAATAAAATCAAGGTCGAGACGAGTGCCTACAGCGAAAAGAAGGAGGAGACATGTGAAGCAGCAGAGTTCCGAAGACGAGGAGCTCTGTGGCGAGGAGGATGAATCAGTTCAAAAAGACAGTGCATTCG
Source organism: Orchesella cincta (assembly GCA_001718145.1). Classification (NCBI taxonomy): domain Eukaryota; kingdom Metazoa; phylum Arthropoda; class Collembola; order Entomobryomorpha; family Orchesellidae; genus Orchesella; species Orchesella cincta. The sequence goes on from LJIJ01004092.1 coordinate 1,122, forward strand.
AGAAACAGTTGCAAATTCGAGTGATAAGCCTGGATAAGAAGATTTCTGAGTATAAAATGAATAGTACGTGAAACAAAAGTAGGATGTTGTAGAATGTGCATTTAATTTTGTCTTTTTCACTACGTCACTTGCCAATTTTGTATGAATCAGATTAATACAAGGAAGGAATAAATCTTGTCGTTTTGTACTCAATAATTTAACTGCCTGTGATTTAGTTAAGAACATATTGCGTTATTATATGTATAAGTAGTTTGCTTTCCTCATCCTGATACTGTTCCTGTTCCAACTGCTTATAATATCCGGTTCTACGGTTCTTTTTCAACTCGATCCAGTTCATTGGTTCATTATTTCGACCCCCCTGGAACGTCAAGAATTCGGAGGTAGCCAGCTGGGTTGATCTGTCCTCTTGGACCTTCTTAATATATTATCTACCTAAAGGTACATAATAACGAAAAATGCAGACGTGATACTATTCGTTTTCCACCAGAACAAAGAGCTCATTTTCTCGCATCCGCATCACCTATTGCAACAGCTTAGAGCCATAGACAGTGACTGCACTTCTGCAATGGCGCGCGCATTCAAACTTTCCTCACGGTGGAGAGATGTGCATTTGAGCATGTGAATTCACAACACAAACAGGAGAAGCAAGAGCAAGATTCAACTCGTTTTGTTTGTTTCGTGACGGATCGACACGAACTAATTGTTTTTCAACAGTTATTGATTTCATTCTACCCATTAGAGTTACCGTACCGTGAAAGCTCAGACGAACCTTTTCTGTTGGTGTAGTTTGGAGGTTGGTTAATTTTTACAAGTTTTTGTAGTATAATTCTCATTGTTTTGCTTTAGAAGTTGTTGAAGTTAAAGTAAGTTTGGTTTGTTGATTGTTTTTAGTTGGTGGCATTTCATCATCAACTATGTCGATGTCAACAAGTGAAGATCCGATTGCTGGCTTGAGGAGCCTGACCTTGGATAAGGGAGAGGATGACATTCCTCAACAAGTCAAGACGCTTGGAGATCTTCCACCTGAAGTAAGTCGTTTTTCTTGTGATGTAAAGACATTCTAACAGAATCCTAAAAAACGAGTTCGTTTAACTGTGAATTATTTTCTTTACAGGTTATGACCAAAATTTTGGAGTGGTTGACTGGGAGCGATACCAGAAACAACGTGTTGAGCTACCGCCTAGTGAACCACCAGTGGAAAGACATTCTGGATGACCTCATCGAGAAGAAATTGGAATCAGGAAGACTTGAACCCTTTCCGGCTATGAAGATTGGAGGAGAATCCACTGAGCTACTTGAAGTCCGCTGTTCCCCAACGGTGTTTCGTGCAGATGCAGATCCATTCCCGTTCAATTCCGTGCTTCTCTGTGGAAACGTCGGGCTAAACAGTGCGACTGATATCCAGATGGAATTACCCGTTTTCTTCTCAGACTTTGGAGGGAATCTGACTTCCTTCGCTCTTCACGACCAGGAAATTCCCGTCAGCACTGTGGTCGCCTTGATAGGCTCATTGCCAAGACTGAAAAGTCTGAGCTTAATGAATTTAAAGCAGGAGGATTCAGTCATTAAACCTGATGCCGTTCTCCCGACACCACCGCCGTTGCCCAACCTCACTGTTTTGGAAGTCGAGTCAGGTCCCCTCAATTTAGTAACAAGGAACCCGGACTGGGACACTATGTTGTCCATGTGGCTCATTGCTTCTTACGCCGACCAACTCGTCCGCTTGAGTTTGGTTACTATGGACCCTTTTCCAGCTCTCCGAATTCAACACCAGTACTCTGTTTCCTTACCCAATGACAAAATATTCCGGATCGGGACGACTTCAGAATCTGCATTTGGAAATCTTAAGGAGCTAACTGTCTTTTCTCCGTCTAGAGGCTTTCTAACCTTGAGTAAAACTCGTGCGCTTCGACAACTCACTGTAACTGGGTTTGACTTCCACTTTGACATACGGGATATCCTCGATTTCTGTGTCAAATGTGGAGACACCCTTGAGAAATTGAATTTGGATGTCTATTGGGGTTATATGAATTTTTTCCGTTCTAATTAGTATCCTGCTCAACTGCATTCGACAGTTATTATTCCCAAATTAAAAACGCTGTCAATTCATTATCCCTCAGGAGAGTGCCGTGAATGGATACTAAACAAGGAAGTACTTGTTATGATTCCCGCTTTGGAAGAGCTCCATCTGCTCCATTTTCGGCCAACCTATTTTGACGACGAGGAGCCGTGTGAAGGCGAAAATGAGTCTGGGGAAGCTGACAACGACATTGTCGCTCTTAAGGAACGGTGTGCCTTACTTGGCAAGCAATTAGCTGCTATTCACGAAGAACATACTGGTAGAAAAGAGCAACGGAACGACCATAGAATGCACCCAGAGGAGAAACACCTAGATGACCAACAGATCTTCATTTTGGAAACATGCATGCGTCGCCGCATGACCCCTGTTAAAACTGAGAGAAATGCTGTTCTTCGAAGATTGGTTGAGCTGGGCGAGAAGATGGAGAATGTCGTTGTGGAGCAGTTGCTGGATTGAGGAGAAATTTGAAAAACTTGTCCTAATCTCAATATCGTGAGTGTCAGCTCGGACTCCAAACCTGATGGAGATATCTGTCGTGTGTGGAAACCAAATGATGCCTGAGTTTAAAGTGATGCTAGTTGAACTTAATAAATCCTTGTCCATAACATATAAAGTTAGTTTAATCGTAGATAAATTGAAAGCCATTGTAGTGGGTATCTGTTTCTATTTGAATTGAGTTAAATGTTGCATTTTTACTGGAAATAAAATATTTGGTTGGTGGAATAAATAAAATTTGTTTTTAAATATTTGAAAACTTTTATTCATTTATATTTTCCTAAGAACAACTCATCGAAAACTTTACAACTTCAGTCATTATTGTGTGCACATTTTTTGTTCTCAAAGAAAAATGCCCCTGTTGAACCTGCCACCCAAATTCGGAGGACCTTGCCCAGAGCCTAATGTGTCATTGCTGCCCGTGGCGCCCGTCTGAATTGAGCTACTGTACGCAGCATGGGTCTTAAATATGACGTATCCTGGTAACAAAGATCGGAGAACTCCCAGGGTCTCCCCATTTGACTAATGTTAAAATAGCCTTAGAATGGGAGAACGTTGTGAGAAAACCCTATAGTTCCTTTAGTAGCGGGTTCGGAGAACACTTACCAGATTTAAGACCCATGGTACGCAGTCTGCAGCAACTGAAGTACAATTGCTGCATTTACGAGCCCTTGTAACCGATTACTGAGCGCTTGTAACCGATTCAAGTTGTGAATTGGACATTTAAAATTTAGAAAGAAATGGTTGAGGATGGACAACCATTCCAACAGTAGTTCCATCGTTGGAATCACTTCAAGCTCGACCTTTAACACGCTGCCGGGTCCGCGTCAACAACCCACCGCCAATTGTGCTGATGATAAACGAGGAGGCGCGTGTGAACGATAATGCGGAGGAAGATCAACAACAAGCTGTGTGTAACAGGGAGGATGATGGGAATGAAGAAAGTGATGCTCAATCTAACGTGTCAGATAAAGAGCAAAGTGAATTGGACGACAACGATATTTGGGTTGGAATGGAACCGATGGAGCAGCTTCCCGAACCCGAAACATTGAAGAATATGATTTAGTTAGGATATATGAATACATAATGCTCGGTTACTTATCAATTTATCGACTTGTTCTATCAACGTTGTAGCATAGAGCAACTCAGTCTCACAGAAAAGGCGCGTAATTCAAAACACGGAGTTCACCATAGAGCATCATCTTTTGTGTGTAAACGAAATCGTGTTTATCCTTGACGTGACTATTGAGTGCTGGATTGTCGAGTCGAGTTTTAGTTGGATTGATTTCATTTCCGGTATTTATCAGCAAAACTCCTCAGTTATTAGTTTGTTAAGTGCGAAACTTCTGAAAGTTTTAGAAAGTCAAAACAATACCAAAATAAGTAAACAAGAGAACCTCGAGGCAAGTTCCTTGTTGATCCAGACCACCATCCTTTTCTAACTAAATGTGTTGTGTTAGATTGATTGTAGCTTTAAAACATTTAAATATATTTGAAATTTAAACTCGTCAGACAGTGTAATTAGTTGTCCGTTAGTTGGCGATAATGTCATTGTTGAAACTAGGAGCGCCCATCATCCCTCCTGTGGAGGGAGACCAAGAAATGGTCGAGTCAATGCCAGATGAAGCCATTTCTCCTTCTTCTACAAAGTCAATTAATGAGCTCCCTCCTGAAGTAACCTTTTTCAGTTTTAATTTGTACCATAGCGTTTAATAATATTTAAATGCGAGTTGGAATAAACGAGTTTGTTCATATTCTAAATTCCAGTTGCTGACCAAAGTTGTGGAGTTCGTGACAATGGATGCGAACAGGAACACCATACTGGGCTACCGTTTGATCAATTCCCAATGGAAAGACATCGTGGACTCCCTCATCAAGAAAAGGATTCTCGCAGGGCAGTTTCCAGCCTTTCCAACTTTGAACACCATGATAGTTGACAGCCACGGTGATGTGCTCGTATCCTTGAAGTGTCTACTCGATAGAACCCCGTTTCCGTTCAACTCCCTCCACTTAGAAGAAGCCACAATTCCAAGGGATTCCCTCATGGAGCCTCCCCACCTTTCTATGATGAGTTTGTCCGCTTTCGCAACAAAGTTAGGAGGAACCCTTACTACTCTCTCGCTCTGTGATCAGGAACTTCCCATAGAAATGCTCATCGCGATGCTTGGTCCAATGCAGAACTTGAAGAGGCTTAGATTCGAAAGCGTCTCCATCGTTGAACCTGATGATGATCTCCCAACTCCTCCATTTCTACCATACCTCACGAAAATGGAAGTCCATTCACCTTGGGGATTCGGCGACGATGGAATTCTGTACGTGTGGCTAATTGCCTCCTTTGCTAAACAACTGGAGCTTTTAGACATTCAAACATGTGACCCCTTTCCACCTCTTCGGGCAAGCCACGAATATATTCATTCGTTTTCCAGTGGCCAAACGTGTTCCATCGCCAGCACGTCGCACTCTGCCTTTGAACACCTGAAGGAGCTCAAAATCTTGTGTCCCAGTCGTGAGTTTCTCAACTTCAGTGAAACCCCTGCGCTTCGATGGGTATCATTGGAGGAAAGGTCGTATATAGGACAGGAAACCCGTTTCAAGTTGGGACACTTGCTAACCTTCATTGAGAATCGTAGCAGCACTCTTGAGACTCTCATTTTGGACATTCCGTGGGAGCGTTTGATCAGCAGGGAGCTATACACCAATTTTTTACAAGGCGTCCAACCCCAAATAACAGTTGGAGCTGTGACTCTCAGGTTAAAAGCACTCACACTACGTTATCCGGATGACAATCTGAGTGAAATTTTTCTTAGCAAGTTCGTCCACAAGTTCCCTGCTTTGGAAAAGCTCCAGTTAGTACGCTTTCAACCTCATTATTTCGACAGGATTGTTTACTATAGGGATGAGCGTCGAGATTTAGTTGTGGAAGCGGCCGAATTTGAGAATGAGAACACCCAAGTTGAAACTGCTGCATTGAAAGTACGACTGGCTCTGCTTTTTCAACAAATGTGTGGGACTCAGCAAACAATTGGAAAATCTCAGGCGGCTCTAACAAGATTGAACCAAGGGGCTGTTGTTCGGCGAGAAGATGAAGACCCTGCAGTTGCTGCTCAGATCCGAGAACTAAAAGCTGAAATTGAAGAAAATTGTCGAGTATTTAAAGTTGTTAACTATGAAAGAATTGGAATTTTCAAAAGACTGTCTGCTCGTGGGGAAAATAATAAGGAGATAATGGTTGAACAATTGCTGAAGCGAGGAGGATTTTGGAATTCTTGTCCAAGTCTCAGGATCGTGTCGGCCAGCTTTGCAGTAACGCCAGATGGGGATGTTTGTCTCGCTCGGAGAGAAGACTACGTCTGAAGTTACAATTCGGAGGAAGAAGAGAACAAACATATTGAATCACAATCAACTTTCTGAATTAAATTGACTCTTTACTGTAAACATAAATTGTTTGGAATTGTAATTTATTTGAAAAATATGAATCAAAATGGCAAATTTTAAAATGTTGGCAGTTTCTGCAGTACCTTACTCCATCACATTGAGATTACTCATAGATTAGGAGTAATAATTAACGGCAGAACAATAAAATAGCAACGTTGGGCTTTTGTTTGTTACTTTGAAACAATGCCACTCAATCCGTTTCATCGCGTTTAGCTTCTGTGGTAGTCATTATCTTGTTGAAGCACCGATTTGATAATATTCCCGTAAGTAGGCTAAGGTACATCAATCCATTCGTTTTTCTAAGTTATTCTTCAGTTCTCTCGCAAATCTCTAACTACTCCCATGGATTTGAATGCTACAGAATACACCAGTTTAAACTTGGTTCAAAGGCACCATTTCTTTTGTTCAAGGAACCAGGTGGGCGTATTGATTCCAAACATAGCCAGACAAAGAGTGCCCACAAGAAGCTAATTTTGATCTACCAGACGTGAACTTTTAATTTGAGAAAATATAAGTAGATTAGCAAGCAGGTTTAATGGCATTCCTGAGGAAATAAAATCAGGTTCACACTAAAGTTTCTCAACTGTAATATTTTACTTTAATCATCAACTTCTACCAAATAACATACGTTAGATTTTTTAAACTAAAAGGTTCGTAAGTATTACAATACGTTTAATACATCAGCCATCAGGTTATTTATAGATATAAATTTTTAATTTAAACAAATAATACATCTTTATGAGACACTCCGATAGCTACAATCGATTAAGATTTAAAAATGTATTATAAATAACTACTTTAAATATTTAAAAAAGAGAAAGGATTCGCTTTTATTACTTTTCATTGTCCTCTCTGCGAGCAGAGAAGACGAGGAAGTTAGAACAGTAGAATTTCGTGAATGGAACTAACCCTTCTTCAGCATGCCACAGACACACGGAAATGTGGTCCAGTTTCCCGCAAAGCTTCCAATAACCTTCTTCCATCAGAAATTCCTTTATCCTTTGTCCTTGTATCAGTCGAAATTCATCCTTATCCAAATCCTCAAGATAGCGCACGACTTTTCCAAAATAGCCCAGTTTCAGTTCACGAAGAGCCGGAAACTTGGGCAGAAGCATATTGCTGATAACTGCAGCTTTCACAACGTTAGAAGGGTATGGAAAGGTGAGCTTGGTGAGTTTCGGAAACACCACAGGTTCAGTTAAAGCAGAAAGTCTTCCAACAGCCCGGATGGAAAACTCACCATAGAATTGCTTCAGCATCAAGTCCAGTTGGTTACTATCACCTTCTGCAACTCGTCGAGGAGAGAGTTGGCTCCATTCAATATCCAAATGGTCTCCAGCGTTTTGCTAAACCTGTCCACAAAGTCCATCAAAACAGCGAGGCTCATATCTTCCGAAGGTGCCTTATGTAAAGATGCTTGAGGAATGGAGGCGTGCAGCTCAACTGAAGGAACTTTGCATCTGCATACGTTATATTCAGCTGCCGGAGTTTTTGCATTGGAGAACTTTTGAGTGAAGACGGAGGTCCTTGTGGAAGTGGGTGAACCTGACCTTCTACAAAAGTTGCCAAGTTCAGATCTAAGTACTCCAGTTGCTCAGCATAGGTGTCAATCAACCAAGCACAAAACTTTTGATTTTTCCAGTTCCAGTGACCATCGATTGAATATACTTCCAATCTGCTAAGATGGGGTAACGCGGGAAGAGATCCTAAGGTTTCTTCATCTTTCATGTAAATGATATCAATACAACGGAGGTTTAGAGTCTTCAGGTTTGGCAAGTGGGCCAAAGTCTTGCAAAGATTTTCTGTAGAGTCGAGAGACACACTTTTCATAATGAATGTCGTCAGATGAGACCCTACTTTTGACATCAAGTTATCCAAACGGAAAGTGCGGTTGTAGCGGAATGGTGGATATCTCCTGAGATGTGATGAGAACCACCTCCTTGTGACGGTAAGTGAGCTGGATGGAAAGGAGTTCCCGTTGTGATGCAGGACAGCGAATCTTTGGCCACCCATTCGAAGTTACAAGAGTGGGACAGCCATCAACATCACCTTTCAGTGTCTTCTTCTCGAGTAGGTCATCAATAATTGATTTCCACAGGGGGCTAACCAATCGATAGGAAAGCATGGAGTTCTGACCGCAATCCAAATTCCGCAGAATCATCTCGAGCACCTGAAATAATACAGAATAAATCCATCTAGTCGAAATTCCAACACATAATATTCATAACGTAGTAAATCTAAGCAAACCTTAGTTGAACTTACTTCCGGAGGTAGATCGGTAATTGATGGCCATGTTGATGGTTCCTGATGAACAACTTCAGCCACTGCCAGTTTCTTCGCCACGCTTCTTGTTATAACTGACATCCTGACTAGCTGATGGATAATTGAACTGACAAATTACCAAGAAATGTTTATAATTGATTAGAATGACCACCAAAACATATTACTACTTCGTTCACCCAACTTGAACCAAAGAAAAGAACAAAGCAGTTACCTGTCTTTTTGAATGATTGTGATGGTGACTTGACAACAACTTCTCTACTTTAAATAATTATGACTGAGCTACAGTAGTAAAGAATAGTTGTGAATTTGTCTCTGCCCAACTGGACGTCCATTCTCGATTAAATACGACTTCAAAACTCACTCCAAAATATGTTGCTCGGAGAAGACGGACGTGTTAAAACATGAAATTGATCGCAGCAGCACAACAGAGCTCAGCAAACAGCAAATTTTCCTTCAAAGAAATATCCCGCACTTAATCTCATGTAACCCCAAATTGCATCAAGTAGACCATTGAGCAAACTGGAAACAATGACGTTTCTCCTCGGTTGCTTGATGTTGTATGGGGCAAGTGGAAATAAAGTGCGGGGTTTTAAATTGAGAGAAAATTCTAGTGTGTGATGAGCTCTGCCACTCTTCTCATTTGTTTTGGTGTTTTGAGTTGCGACTCCTTTCCTTCCGTTCGTCTTCTCTAAGCAAAACTTTTTTTAATTGCATTTGTAAATCGTTTTTAGTCGCTCTGGAGGTAAAATTCACACCTGTTCTTTCCTACCGTCGGTCGGTTATAATTATTTTAAGTCGAGAAGTCAGTTGTCAGTTAAGTCAGTTTTACCATCGTTCAAAAAACTGGTGACTAATTTATTGTCTGTGGTTCAAGATAAGTGAACCAAGTTGTCTCTTGCTTGTTATGTTGGATTCTAAAGTTAACTCAACGCTATGAATACTACGCATTGGCATTAATGCCTTTATTCTGTCGTGCTATAGGTGCTCGAGATGATTCTGAGGAATTTGGATTGCGGTCAGAACTCCATGCTTCCTTATCGATTGGTTAGCCCCTTGTGGAAGTCAATTATTGATGACCTACTCGAGAAGAGGACACTGAAAGGTGATGTTGATGGCTGCCCGACTCTTCGAACTTCGAATGAATGGCTGACGGTTCACTGTCCGGACGAAATACTGCATCACAACGGGAACACCTTTCCGTCCAGCGCACTGGTCGTCGAAGGAAGAATACGTATATTACGCAGTGGATATTTACCATTCCGTTACAACCACCGGGGTTTTCGTTTGGAAAACATCGTGTCGAAAGTTGGGTCTCATCTTACAGCATTCGTTATGGAATACGTCTCCAGTCTACAGAAACTCTTGTAAGATTCTGCCCCATTTAACTAACTTGAGAGCACTGAAGATAAAAGCTATTCGAATATTAATGAAAATTGAAGAACTCTTTGGATCCCTTCCAGTCCTACCCAATCTGGCGAGATTGGAGTTAAATTCAAACTTCGTTAGTTTATCAGATTGGAAAAGCATAAAGTTTTGTTCTTGGTTCGTTGACACCTATGCTGAACAACTTGAGTATTTGGATCTGAAGCCGACAATTTGTGGAACACAACAGGTTGATCCACTTCCTCCTGCTCCACTCGAAAGATCTCCCATGAAGCAAATCCGGCAGCTGAAAATATTTAATGCAGGTCCGAAGTTTTTTCAGTTGAGCTGCTCCCCTCCACTTCTCCAGCATCTTTACATAGGAAAGCTGCACCGTTCGAACGAAATGAACCTTGCTGTTTGATGACCTTTGTGGACAAGTTTAGCAACACTCTGGAGATCCTCGATTTGGATATTGAGTGGAACGAGCTCTATCAGCAACCAAGCCGGGTCGGAAACGGTGAGGGCCTCAACGTGATGCTAAAGCGATTCTATGGTGAGAGCGCCATCCGTACTGTTGGATGACTTTCAGCTTCAACAGCACTTGTGTTTCCAAAACTGACCAAGCTCACCTTTCCTTACCCTTCTAATTTTGTGGAATCTGCAGTTATTAACAAACTTATGTTGCCCAAGTTTCCGGCTCTTCATGAACTAAGGCTGGCTTACTTTAGAGTAAAGTTTCGCTATCAGAACTTGAACAAGGATGAATTTCGACAGATACATGGACCGAGGATCAAGGAATTTCTGATGGACGAAGATTACTGGAAGCTTTGCAGCAACCTGACCCTCATTTCCGTGTGGTATACTGGAATATGGAAAGCGGCTTATCACTATTCTAATTTTCTAGTCTTCTCGGAAAGAAGACAGCAAAAAGTGATCTGTGCGGTGAGCTGAACATGCTTTGTATCAAAATTGTTATTATTAATTAAATTAATTTTCATTGTAAGTTTATATTTGATATATGTGATAGAGAACTGAATCCACGATGGTAGCTAACTAAATTTCTCCTAGTAGATGTATTTTAGTTTAAACTCGAATAAAAACTGATAAAACTATTGAAGTAACTAAATTATACACGGGGCTTTATTGGTTTTCAAATTCTAATTCATCCTAGTTTACATAGCAATCTGTTTGTTTTTTAAAATCTTCAACGAATCGAGGATCCTACTTTAACTTTTTCCCTTTCCTTGACTCCAGATATTGAGGGTTCTACTTTCTTGGCACTACATTAATCCCATGTCGCATGTTCATGCGATTCCTCAAGTTATGGGCATGTCCATATTCCTCCCCACAAAACTGGCAAACGTACTTTGTATGAGTTCTTAAATGCTAATCTAACTTTTCCTCCGATGGACACTTTTTCTCACAGATCAAACATATATTTCTAACTAGATGGACCACTACTTTTCCACACAAATCACAAACGTGCTTTTCTCTTTTCGCTTCTCTTGCAATAGCCTTTGTCTACTATCATCGTGAACTCTCATGGGGTTTTTAAGTGACTGATCAGTAGAACACATTTTGCCACATTGGAAACAAGTAAGGATGTCCCTTCGTTTGTTTCGAGAATGCGTGTTAATTTTATGCCACTCCAAAGCTAACCTCGTCTCAAACCTTTTGTCACCCCCACAACCATTATTATCGCACACGAATTTAAATTGCTCAATTGTTTTCTTGTGAATTTTTATCCCATGTTTTTGTAATGATTCCTGATTTTTTGAATTTTCTGTAACAGTCCAAACACTTAAGGGGGTCTTAAACATGCATTCGTTTTTGATGGGAAACCAACTGAATGTATCTAGACAGGAGTAGACAGGACACTTGTCGCATTTCGCAATTTCCTCAGGAGCTGTTCTCTCAATATTATGGTGAGACAGGTAATGCTTATGCTAACTGGACACACCATAATCCTTAATGGGATGCCAAAATGCTCGTCCAAATGATGCTCGATATAGGTGCCCTTGAGTTTAATGCTGTAAAGACAACGCATACGATTTAAAACTGGGAGAGTTTTTCATCTCTTTGCTTTTCCAGTGCTGGATTGTTTCCGTTGTGTCGCGTATGCCAAGGCGCATGGATGAGTTAACTCGTGTAAGGCCAATTTTGGAGCGAAGGCTTCCACAACGTCGCAAATGGTGGGATAATTCCGTGTACCTTCCGCTCATGATATCTTAAAGAAGTTGCTTGCATGTATGGTGAAGAAGCTCATCAAATGATTACGTGAAACTGCCTTCACTTCCGGATTGATGAGCAATCTTCATGTGCTTCAAAAATTGCGCTTCCGCAAGGAAGAAAGCAGAACACTGCTCACATTTCCTTATTGATGCATCCACCCCTTCCGTTTTGTGATGAATGCGCAAATGGTGTCTTCGTCCTGTGTGCGTCGAAGGGATTTTTCAGATGGTACAAATATAGGTTCTTCTGGAGAGTTTCAGATGTCGTCGATCTCAGCTGCTGCCCAGTAAGGACAACGCGCACATTGTCATGCAGAGCCAAGTTAGGAGCGTAGCTTTCTACCCTGTCACAAAATTGGCAGCGAAATGATCCAGCAAGTTTTATATGGATATCAAGCTCTTCAGGGAGCATGAAGCCATCTGAACATCCGTGAGCTTCACAAATGTAGCTTGGTAGTCTTTTCTTTAATTGGCTATGGATTAGGGAGCTACAATCACTTTCACTCGTATCCGAAAAATCTTCTTTGGAATAATCTGCATCGCTTTTTTCGAACAGAGAAGATGCTTCCGAGCAGCTTTCACCTTCGTTATTGTTCAGGGGCCTTTTCGTATGCCTAAATGATCATAGCAATCTCGTTTCATAAATGGTTTCATTCTCAAGAGGTGAAATTGGAATATTCTCAGTGATTTACTTATTTTCTCTACCTAATCAAAGTAAGACAACATAAATAATTATGATGAACCTACATAATTTCAGTTCAACGCTTTCAGATAAAAATTACCATAATTTGTCATCTACTTCATTTGTGTGACTATCTTTTCACTTTCATCCGTTTTTAAATCGTTGCTGGCAGTTTTGAGCTGTTGTAAAAATACAAGTTAATCTGAATTTATGGAGACTTAAAATATCAATTCTGTAGAACAAATCCCGGTTATCTTTTACTTTTCCTAATTTTTGTTAACGACTTACGCATCTAATACCTTAGCGTCTTGGATTGTCTTTCAAAATCATAAAACCCAAAAAACTGTAGAAATATAATAAATTTACTGGGGAGAAATGAGAAAACCTTGTTTTTCATGCATTTCTTTGTTCCCTTTTTAATTTTCTTGTGAATTTTCTTCCCAACAATGCTTTTAATAGACGTCGTAATTCACAAATGCGATATTCCTCATGATTCTCAAGAATGCACAACAACAAACTACAAACGTGTATTGATGTTATTGGTAAGTTGTCAACAATGTATTTAGTTTATTGAAAAAGACAGTTTCTCGTATGTTATTATAGCTTTTCTTGTTGGGCTAAGCATTGAGAATGATAATTATTTATTGGTATATCTTAGTTGTAAAAAGACAGTTAATTAGGAACACGTCAAGTCAAGAGGAAGACGTCTGCTCGTCATCAATCATCTGTGACACGGACTGCTGACCATCCACCAATTCCGAAGGTAGATGTGTTATCAAAGGAGGACAACGACATGCTTTTGAAGCTCCAGCGAAAAGTCTTTCGCCCCCGATTGTTTGGATTTGATGCCGACTTCCTCACCAAAGGACAATTTAATAATGACAAAGGAAATCAAGCTGGGTAGAACTGGAAATGCAAATGTTTTGAAGTTGGATGTTGAAGCTCAACACATGACTCCCATTGTGAATTATCCTAATGTGCAAGGCAAGGGGCGCTGTTTGTAAGAATAAGATGTTATTTACAGTAATTATTATTAATTTGGCCAATTAATTTTTCATCAGGTAAAATATTTATTGCCACTCTTTTCTACCCGCTGTACGCGTTGGGGGTGACGGATCGCTAACATTTCATTTTCACAACGAACTTTGTTGAGGCTGATGACCTTATGCTCACAAAAGCAGATGAAAGGCTGGTTGCTTGAAAGCTTTTGAAAGGCTGGGAGAGAAGAAAGAGAATGATTATGATAGTTAACGAGCTTGAGATCAGGAAAACTTATCACTACGCAAGTGAATCCTTCTTACGAAGCAATCGCACAGCTGCTCAGTTGATCCGGAAACTTGGTGCGTACGCAGAAAACTGAGCTCAATCTCACTATCTACAACTCTGCCATCCATCACTGGTAGTGATGGAGACCGTGTCTAAATTGGTGAGAATTTTCCCCACAGAATTCAATTTGAGGAAAGAAATAAACCGAGACCATCCTGGTGAGGAAGAAAGGTTTTTTAAGGCATGCTAAATTTAGTTTGCAAACGAGCTCAAGTAATTGAAAATTTGCTGTATTTAAGGTGGACTGCTTATCGCCATAAGTCGTAAGTCTGCGTGTGAGTTTATGAAAGAATTAAAGAGAATTGAGGGCCAGGAAGCGTCGATCATTGGAGAATTCAGCAGCGGATCTCGTGGCTTTATTAACAAACTAAATATTATTGAAGTTAATTTGTAGTTGGAATAATTTACGAATGTTTAGTATATTACTTTGAACACCGGCTATTACTCTGCTGTGACGAAGCTAATTTATGCGTTTGTTTAGTTAATAAATTAATTAATAAATAGCGTATTACCCAAGTTTCAAACCACGCTTTTATTACCCATTGGATTAAATGGTACTTGAAATTAAAACTAAATCAGTATGATTAAAATTGGGTTTAGAACTAACGTTTTCAAGAACAATGATTCAAGATCCATTCTTAAATAAGTACACTTTCTAGAACATTCTCAACATGGAATTATGAACTTATATTTAATAAATTCTGATTAAAATGTAGGGAAAGCAGCTTTGGTTGTAAGCAGTTCCTGTCTGATCGCGTAGCTATGCTTTTACTTATGCATTAGCCTGCTTATACATAAAAACCACGGACGGACGGAGCTTCCCTCTCCCGTTCACCCCTGCATTCCTATAAACTAGCTAAAGCTTAATAATGTAATGGAGTGATATTTGAGACGGGCTAGGCCCACGGGATGTATATGTTCGGACACTGGGTCCACTCTATCAAGTATGAATAGTAAAACAAGAGGGAAATGAGACCGATCTGATTGGTCCGAGCTGCCTGAGATCTCAATTCAATCTGATATTCTTTATTTCTCATCATCAACATCTCTCAAAGTCACGGCAGTACGACACTGCATACGGCAGGTCGTGTACCTATGAATATACAAACAACCGGTTTACATCTCTCTCTTTT
>LJIJ01004093.1:0-16149 GCA_001718145.1 Orchesella cincta
TTATATCACGTGGTTATAATTCAGTATAAATGCGTGATTTGTTTGAGTTGCATAAACATCCGGCGATTGACGAAACACCAAAAAGTTCTATTCTATGTATATATCTTACACTATCCTTGCACGGCAGATTCACTACATTCATTGCTTACGGACTATTTGGCTTAGCTTTAAATACTTTTGCGTAGACTAAACTACGATTGGGATGCAGTATCGTAAAGTTACTGCATAGTTCGCTTAAATTGAATAAAAATCTAAATGATTGTTAGCACTTTCAGGATTAGAAGAATGGAATCATGAATATCGAAATTAAGAGGTTGCATTTGTTTTCTTTTGTGGTTTTTGCAGTCACAGTACAGAATATTTGGCTTTGCTTTAAATATTTTTGTTTAGACTAAACCTCGATTGGCTTGCATTTTTGCAACCGTATTGCTTAATTTGCATAAAAACTGAATGATGATTGATTGGGACCAGAACATTGAACCTCACTTAAAATTTCATTTGGTTCCTTTGCCATCAATAATATTTTAGGCACTTCAAAAGCTTACAGGAAATTGGAATCAGTCAGTATAGATGCGTTTTTCATTACATAAATTGCATACGGAGTATGCTTTAGTCGCTAGTTCTCTATATTAGACATCGGCTGAGGGGTTGGGAAATTATATAGAGCAAAATGTATTACTCGCAATGTCAAGGTCTCAAAACGCAGAATTGTCAGCAGTATTGCATTGTATTTTTTTCATGAATAAATTAAATTGACAATAATCAAATCTGGTCGAATGATTTCTATAAATATTTAGACAAAAGTAGCTGAGTAGTTTGATACAAGGAGCATTGTATACTATAAACAAATGTTTGATTTTACTAAAATTAAAAAGTAATTTTATATTCAGAAAACACCAAAGTTTGGAGCTAACATTCATACTAATATCAATTGTGACTTCTCAAGCAGACTGCCGTTTACAGTTCTTCTATTTTCACTTTCAATTTTCAATTTCAATTTATTCAAGCTAAAGCATAATCATCAAGTACAATTTAAAATGCGAACAGTTCACTACAATGTAGGATATTCTACTGTCCCAAAAAAAAATAATAAATAAATAAATAATACGTCATACCAATTACATAAGCACGAGCCTAATGGTTAAAGAACCAAATTTCCAATACCAATACGTTACATACTTTTAAAAACCACCTACAAAAACATTTAAACAGGCATTGTTTAGCAAATACAATTTCAATTTTGTTTATGTAAATACAAGACAGTGTGACACTTTTGGAAATCAGAAAGGCATCTTCATGGGACAAGTTTACTATTCTAACACCGAACACTTTACTGCAAAGTTACTTAGTCAATCTAATCTCAGTTATGCAACCAATGACGAAAAGATTTGCAGAGCTTGGAAAGTACTTCGGTAAGGTATTAGGTAGCGGTATTAGTATTTTCCGAGGTACGGTAGCGTATTCGGTATTTTCGGTACGCCCATAGTTATTAGTAGCGGATTAGTATTTTCCGTACTTCGGTAGCGCGTATTCGGTATTTTCTGGTACCGCATAGGTATCTTGTATTCCCGGTACTCTTAGCCGGGTAATTAGGTATGTGTTTCTGTCTCATGTTATTTTAGAAAGTAGTAGGAGCCATATATTGTCAAAATTGGAATTCATATATGCTATATAGAATTCTAGAATTTGTATGAACCTTTTCTGAAGGAGTACGAATAGTGAAGAAGGTACGAAAGAAGAAACCTTTAAATTCTGACTCGGCCCGACAAGCGATTTTTCCTGCTCCCATTTCAACATGCTTTGGAGTATCTAATTCGTACTCGGATTATGATAGTCAACTCATGGGTGTTATAAATAATACCATATCAAGGTTGTACACGCATCCATCCAATTTGCCAGAATTTTTGAAATGCCCAATGGTCCACGTTTCGTGGAAAATGACATACTTCATATTTAGTTTTACCTATAACTTTGTATTTTCAAACTCTTGTACAACATGTGCAAACTTAATCTACTAAAGATTAGTCGAAACGGGTGTATATGACTATATAGAGACGATTAGAGGTTAGTTCTGATCGAAAGTGAGATGCGGACGAAAAAATAATCCAGGTGTTTTTGTTCTGCCCCTGCAAACTTCTGACAAAATTCTCAATGGCATCGCCGAAGAAGTTATGAGATGGATAATATGCTGGGGATGTGAATGATAAGCACATGAGATGTCGTGCTGAGTGAGCACGGATATAACAAAGGCGTGATTAGTGCATGGTTCACAGAAATGCGAATAAATTAGATATGTATACAGTATATTCATCCTTAGAGGAAGGTAGCAGTCGTAGGTACTTTCGGTCACCGATAGGTATTTCAGCGTAGACGGTAATTCGGTATTTTCCGGCTACCGCCATAAGGTTAGTAGGTAGCGTATTAAGTATTTCGGTATCACGTTAGGTCATTAGCTGCGGATATGGTATACCTAATACCGAAAAATACCTAAGCTTTCCGCAGCCTTCTGAAGATTTGATGTCTGGGGGGGGGGGCCAGCGCGTTTTGAACCATTCAGTCACTGGAATTGGCTACCAGAGGATCACCATCGTCGACACTATCCATGCGCGTGTGAATGAGTCATTTGCAATACTGCCATCCTCAGAAGCAACACTTATAAAACTTGACGTTCTTGGAATCTTAACCTGTTGAGAACTCCTATCATTCCCTTGGCGTGATCGTTTTCTGGGATTTCTAATTAACTCACTGGACACTGGTCGTGATCTCAATTCTCTCTGCTTCACTGTCTCGTCCGCCTTTACACTAATCCTGCTGAAGTTTGCTCTGTCCTTGAGTAAAACCTTGTTACGCAATGCCAAATTCCTTTCACCTTGCCCGTTGAGTGTAACTTTCACTGGTCTCGGTCTGGTAGCATCTTCCTTTAGTTTCCCAATTCTTCTCAGGTCAAAATCTCCAACATGAGATGGAGTAACACCTTCAACAAGTCCATTGCAACCTTCATGCCATCTACTGTTTCTTCTACACCGAAGAGAATAACGTTAGCTGAGCGTTTAAGTCTTTCAACTTCTTCCTGCAACTTTGCCTCTCCCGATGAACTAACTGGTTTAGCATTATCAGATCCAATGCTGTCAATCTTGACCGTAGGGAACTTTGCTCCGCCTCCAGTACGTTCACTTGCCGCTGTATGCCTTTCAGATCTTCTTTGAACCCATCAAACTTTGTATGCAGTCCTCAATTAGGGATACAAGTGTACCACTACTTTCAGCTTTTTCTTGGTGGCATTGTTAAACTATGCTGGAGTTATCACGTGCACTGATTAACGAGAGAGAGAACTTAAGTTAAGGTATATTGCTTACTCAAGACATACGACAAGACAGTGGGCCATACACAACCTGCATCTAAAGCTAATGTGTAAACCGGCTCCGTGTATTCCACCACAAAGTACTAATACCTCTGAACACAACACTCATGTAACGGAAAACAGACGGATAACACAAGAGTCAACAGCACTTCAATTACATGTAACTTAGCTGCTACAACCATGGGCCATTCACAACCTGCGTCTATAGCTAATGCATAAACCGGCTCTGTGAATTCCACCCAAGAAAACTAAAACATTACAGGTATCACAGCAAAAGGTAGAGTCCATTTTTAGCCTCAAGGGGTTCTTGTATTTAGATATACTTGACCTTAACTGGTTCTAATTTCGAAACTTTGACCAACTAGTTACACTATTTTGCGAACTAATTAAAACTTACGACATGTTCAAATACTTTGTTGCGGTCGTACAAAATGCGATTAGCACTCGCGGTCGCCAAGAAGTTTCGGCTTTGTGCCTGGAGATGCTCAGAACCATCGCCTCAAGCGTTAAACAAATATAAAATTGGGTGCACACCAACATGCGTGCCGCCTCTTCCCCTTGCCGCAATGGCCGATATTTCCACGGCATACATTTCTCAATCATGCAAGCCTGTGTCTTGACTGATGGGCTCAAAATCTTGATTTCACTTATTTATAATTGCCACAGAGCCAAATAACACAAATGTCATTTGCAGGCATCATTTACAAAGCTCGCCATCTTCCATCCTATCACAAACATTACCAACTCAAGTTGACAGTCACTCCATCGGCCTCCCGAAGCATTATTGTGCCAAAAGCATGTGAGATGTCAACCTAGAATTGTTCTGGAATGTGGTTCCTACTTGAATTCCATTGTGCTAACAGAAATTGTTCGCGCGTATCCAACTAAAGTATACACATTGCAGTCCTCCCGTAATCCACCAGGAATAATCAAAACTTCTACACCATTCACACTTCATTAACTTTGTTTACGTCAGAAATACTGCAGCTTTTCCTTGAATCATTATATATGCCTGCAGAAACCGCATCATCATTTATGCTGCCCTGCAGGGATAAATAGGTGAGCCGTTGTTCAATTCATAACCAAAGTTGTGCATGTTTGCCATATCATCGTTTGTGAGAGAAACTGCTAAAACCCGTCTGTGTCGGTGGCATTGGCCTGGTTTCCAAAAAAATGTATTAAAAATACGCTTCATAGAAAAATATCAATATTTTACTCCTTACCATGACATTTGTATAGCAAATTCACAGCATCCATTCCCTGGACACTTTCAAAAAACGAGGTTGCTGGTTGATTGGATTTTTGTGACCAAGACAAAGTGTGTGTCCAAGTTGGTGCACCATTGTACTAATGTTTCGACAGTTTTTCCCAAATGTGGCAAACTGATAGCCACCAATTTTGCAAACGTGCGCTTTTCCACAGACATTGTTGTTCACTTCAATGCTAACAAAATCTCGATCTCCTTCTACCCAAGGTTGAAATCTTACACAGGTTTTTTGATGATACTCATCGATGGCTTTTTGTACTTCCATTCTGTCCTTCAATGTGAGGCTATTGTGTAATTTATACTTCACGATGCCCTGGGGCCAGACTTGAGAAGAGGATTGATAATCATCAATCTTACTAAGGGTATAAAAAAACCTATACCTTTCTGTACACGAGAATCTCCAGACAACCATTCATCTGGAGTATCACAAGAATATACTGCATTGAATAATGAAAAGACTTGAAGAAGAACACCAAATAGATTTATTATTATCCCCATTTTTATTTTTATGGGTCTTTTGCAGAAAAGAAAGAGTAAAATGAGCTCTGTTATAAAAATGACCCTTTTTTGTGGTTTGTAATTGGGAATGCTGCAGCATCCTGCAGCATCCTGCTCATTCTCGTTTGGAGTTATCATATTTTTATCTTTGCTCATTATTTTCTCTGCATGAAACGAAAGCTTTGTTTATGGTCGTGTTAAAGTCTTATGTTTATTTGAGCACCAACCCACTTCGCATAAAAAACTTAATTTGTAACAGACTCAAATGAAGTAAGTACAAATTCTGATGAATATAAATCCACTCGATTCCCTTCAGTGTGAAAATGCATAAATAACTTTGGTCTAGTAAGTTGTTGTAATGCAAGTTTTATTCCAATGAAATAAAGGCGAAAAAAAATATTTATAAAAATACAAAGCTATGTCGTGAATAACACGAATCATATCATGGTTGGGATGTACTAAAAACATTTTAGCGCACCAAAAAAACTAATTTCTTTAAAATACATGCAGTGTCCAAACTACATGTCAAAACCAGATACTCTGTTGTCACCACACCTTTGGTGCTATCTTAAACTTCGGCATTATTTTGAAACCCCTTCCAGCCAACATTGACCCATACCGTTCCAACAGATCCCTCCGTTACACCATCCTCTGCAGTTATTGAAGCGTACGCTATGAAACTCCGCCAATCATAATCATTGATCCAATCTCCTGCAGGAACTGCAGTTTTAAAGGTGGCTTCCTTGCGATCAACCAACTTATAAACACTGCACTGTTTAATTAGACCACCTGGAATGGTGAGGATCTTAAAATTGTTCCTCACTTCATGGAGTGTAACGTTATGAGCAATAATGCAAGAGTTTGTCCGGTAATTAAATTTCCAGCAAGAATTGAGCCAAGAATCCTACCTCGACATGGGATTAGAGAAGAACCGTATCTTGTTTCAAAACCAAAGCTGTACAGATTGGCCTTTTCATGTTTAGTCAACTCTTCCACATTTCGCCATCGATGTCGATAGCAACCTGAACATATTTTAGGTATGTAAAAATTGAAACAAATCGAACTTTACGAAAATTTGTATGAATTAAAAATATTTAATATACATACCTTGGCAATTATAAATGCTGTTAATGCCGTCTACATCAAGTACACTTAATCCTTGATTCGTATCGCTTCCACACTTTTGCACATTTGATTCAGTAGGCCATCCACCAAGTAAACATACATCTGCAGAGTTACATTGATAGTGCATTTGACTTGCATAGTCATAAATTCCTTTCACTTCATAATAAAACGGGGACAACGTTTTTGGTTTTCTTGTACAGTTGTTGTTGCTCAAATAGTTGTCCCGATCCTTTCGTTGGTGCTGGTGTCCAAGACCGAGAGTATGACCTAACTCGTGGATCATGGTTGCCTTGGTCGACAGACACTCCAAATCTTGCAAACTGTATCCCTTCCGAACTACACTACCCGCATGTATTGTATATTTCTGCTTTAAACCCACGTCAGCTATTCCACATATGCGGTCATCCACTTCGATACTCACAAAATTTATTGTTCCCGATTCCCACGGTTTAAATCGGATGCAGGTTTTTTGGTGATATTCTTCAATCGCCTTTTTTACCTCAATTATGTCATCCAGCGTTAGCGAATCGTTTAATTGTACGGAACAACACCGTCAGTCCATAACTTATTTCTAGTAACATATGGAGGACCAGGATTACCTATGGGCTGAGGCGTATAAGGGGATAAGGGTAGCGGGTTGTATTGGCCCGGTCCTTCAACCCCCACCACTCATCCGGTGTATTACAAATGTAACTGCTTGCATTTGCACACATAACGGCAATAATGACGAAAATACTAAATATTTTCATGTTTGTTCGTTAGCACTAAATATTTTTAGGAGAAAAATATTATGGCATTGTCCACCGATGATTCGTACGCTGGATTGATGAATAATGAAACTGAAGAGAGTGAAGCAAAGGTTTCGTTATATACATAAACTGTCTTAATGGGAATTCGTTTGAGATAATTTTAAGTGAATATGGTGATTCTTCAAGAGAGGCCAAATAGTCTTTTGGTTTTTGATACCGGATGGTTGCAGTCACATTTTATCAAGTTTTCGCAACATCCTGTCACTCACTTTCTGTTGCATGTTGGAATGCAAATTCCTAATTTTTTATGTACTTTTGCGAATCTTGCCAGCCTTATGTACAGTTAGATCTCCTACAAAACACGGACTTGCCTATTAGTTTACATGATACTGATGCATGTGAGAATTCGTCAAATGGTCTTCGGTTAAGTCAAAGCTGAATCATATTATTTCATTCATTTACAGTATAGAAACAAAACTACAAATGCATTGTAAATAATTACAATAAATTCATTGATTTATTCTGTCATTCAGTGGGACGTTATCAGAAAATGTTATAAATGGGAAAATATTTCCCACGTTTATAAATTTTTAAATCATTATTGTTTCCGAGAAATCTTAACCAATTTGCATCATATTGAGAGCTCATGTGCTATGGAATCGTGCGGCAGCCAAGAAAACTGGTACTGCATTGCCCCCATAAAATAGGATATAGAATTTACATGAATTTTTCTAAAACAAGCTCACATTGATGTTATAATGAATCCAGAATTTCACGTCCATGTAAGCCAATCCAACGAATATTAAATTCGATTCTCTCAACTGCTTCGTGCAGCTGCATTATATCGTCTCCATATTCCTCTTCAAATTGATTTTGATGTTGCTTCACAAATCCTTCAACCTTAATTGATTTTACAAATAAACTAAATAAAATCTCTTAAATCATGTATAACCGTTGGAATTCGTATGAAAATTACCACATTCTTGTCGCCTTCATAAATAAAGACCCACGCGTTCGCCATATATTTTACAAGTTGAGCAATCCTTTGGCTTCCAAACTTTTGCTTTGCCATTTCAAAATTTCTCGAGATGATTGGCAAAATCATTCCTTTCATTTTTGGGAGTGGTGCTGCTACCATATATTGAAGTATGGCCAAAGCAAAAGTTTTGGAAGCCAAAGGATGCCTCAAACTTGTAAATCTAATGGCGAACCGCGTCTGGGCTTCTTTATTTATGCAAAGGCCGACAAAAAAATGCCCGGAAGTTTTCATACGAATTACCAACGGCTTAATACCATGATTTAAGAGATTTTATTTAGTTTATTTGTAAAATCAATTAAGGTTGAAGGATTGCTGAAGCCAACATCAAAATCAATTTGAAGAGGAATATGGAGACGCATATAAGCGCCTGCCCACGAAGCAGTTGAGAGAATCGAATTTAATATTCGTGGATTGGCTTACATGGACGTGAAATTCTGGATTCATTATAACATCAATGTGAGCTTGTTTAGAAAAATTCATGTAAAATTCTATATCCTATTTTATGGGGGCAATGCAGTACCAGTTTTCTTGGCTGCCGCACGGATTCCATAGCACATGAGCTCTCAATATGATGCAAATTGGTTAAGATTTCTCGGAAACAATAATGATTTAAAAATTTATAAACGTGGGGAAATATTTTCCCATTATAACATTTTCTGATAACGTCCCACTGAATGACAGAATAAATCAATGAATTTATTGTAATTATTTACAATGCATTTGTAGTTTTGTTTCTATACTGTAAATGAATGAAATAATATGATTCAGCTTTGACTTAAACCGAAAGACCATTTGACGAATTCTCACATGCATCAGTATCATGTAAACTAATAGCAAGTCCGTGTGTTTGTAGGAGATCTAACTGTACATAAGGCTGGCAAGATTCGCAAAAGTACATAAAAAATTAGGAATTTGCATTCCAACATGCAACAGAAAGTGAGTGACAGGATGTTGCAAAACTTGATTAAATGTGACTGCAACCATCCGGTATCAAAAACCAAAGACTATTTGGCCTCTCTTGAAGAATCACCATATTCACTTAAAATTATCTCAAACGAATTCCCATTAAGACAGTTTATGTATATAACGAAACCTTTGCTTCACTCTCTTCAGTTTCATTATTCATCAATCCAGCGTACGAATCATCGGTGGACAATGCCATAATATTTTCTCCTAAAAATATTTAGTGCTAACGAACAAACATGAAATATTTTAGTATTTTCGTCATTATTGCCGTTATGGTGTGCAAATGCAAGCAGTTACATTTGTAATACACCGGATGAGTGGTGGGGGTGAAGGACGCGGCCAATACAAACCCGCTACCCTTATCCCCTTATACGCCTCAGCCCATAGGTAATCCTGGTCCTCCATATGTTACTAGAGAATAAGTTATGGACTGACGGTGTTGTTCCGTACAAATTAAACGATTCGCTAACGCTGGATGACATAATGAGGTAAAAAGGCGATTGAAGAATATCACCAAAAACCTGCATCCGATTTAAACCGTGGGAATCGGAACAATAAATTTTGTGAGTATCGAAGTGGATGACCGCATATGTGGGAATAGCTGACGTGGGTTTAAAGCAGAAATATACAATTACATGCCGGTAGTGTAGTTCGGAAGGGATACCAGTTTGCAAGATTTGGAGGTGTCTGTCGGACCAAGGCAACCATGATCCACGAGTTAGGTCATACTCTCGGTCTTGGACACCAGCACCAGCGAAGGGACCGTGACAACTATTTGAGCTACAAAAACTGTACAAGAAAACCAAAAACGTTGTCCCCGTTTTATTATGAAGTGAAAGGAATTTATGACTATGCAAGTCAAATGCACTATCAATGTAACTCTGCAGATGTATGTTTACTTGGTGGATGGCCTACTGAATCAAATGTGCAAAAGTGTGGAAGCGATACCAACCAAGGATTAAGTGTTCTTGATGTAGACAGCATTAACAGCATTTATAATTGCCAAGGTATGTGTATTAAATATTTTTTAATCATGCCAATTTTCGTATAGTACGAATTTCTTCAATTTTTACGTACCTAAAATATGTTCAGGTTGCTATCGCCATTGATGGCTAACTGTGGAAGAGTTGACTAAAAAAGAAAAGGCCAATCTGTACAGCTTTGGTTTTGAAACAAGATACGGTTCTTCTCTAATCCCATGTCGAGGTAGGATTCTTGGCTCAATTCTTGCTGGAAAATTTAATTACCGGACAAACTCTTGCATTATTGCTCATAACGTTACACTCCATGAAGTGAGGAACAATTTTAAGATCCTCACCATTCCAGGTGGTCTAATTAAACAGTGCAGTGTTTATAAGTTGGTTGATCGCAAGGAA
Organism: Orchesella cincta; assembly: GCA_001718145.1. Taxonomy (NCBI): domain Eukaryota; kingdom Metazoa; phylum Arthropoda; class Collembola; order Entomobryomorpha; family Orchesellidae; genus Orchesella; species Orchesella cincta. The sequence continues at coordinate 10,382 of LJIJ01004093.1, forward strand.
GCCACCTTTAAAACTGCAGTTCCTGCAGGAGATTGGATCAATGATTATGATTGGCGGAGTTTCATAGCGTACGCTTCAATAACTGCAGAGGATGGTGTAACGGAGGGATCTGTTGGAACGGTATGGGTCAATGTTGGCTGGAAGGGGTTTCAAAATAATGCCGAAGTTTAAGATAGCACCAAAGGTGTGGTGACAACAGAGTATCTGGTTTTGACATGTAGTTTGGACACTGCATGTATTTTAAAGAAATTAGTTTTTTTGGTGCGCTAAAAATGTTTTTAGTACATCCCAACCATGATATGATTCGTGTTATTCACGACATAGCTTTGTATTTTATAAATATTTTTTGTTTCGCCTTTATTTCATTGGAATAAAACTTGCATTACAACAACTTACTAGACCAAAGTTATTTATGCATTTTCACACTGAAGGGAATCGAGTGGATTTATATTCATCAGAATTTGTACTTACTTCATTTGAGTCTGTTACAAATTAAGTTTTTTATGCCGTTGGTGCTCAAATAAACATAAGACTTTACACGACCATAAACAAAGCTTTCGTTTCATGCAGAGAAAATAATGAGCAAAGATAAAAATATGATAACTCCAAACGAGAATGAGCAGGATGCTGCAGGATGCTGCAGCATTCCAATTACAAACCACAAAAAAAGGGTCATTTTTATAACAGAGCTCATTTTACTCTTTCTTTTCTGCAAAAGACCCATAAAAATAAAAATGGGGATAATAATAAATCTATTTGGTGTTCTTCTTCAAGTCTTTTCATTATTCAATGCAGTATATTCTTGTGATACTCCAGATGAATGGTTGTCTGGAGATTCTCGTGTACAGAAAGGTATAGGGTTTTTTATACCCCTTAGTAAGATTGATGATTATCAATCCTCTTCTCAAGTCTGGCCCCAGGGCATCGTGAAGTATAAATTACACAATAGCACATTGAAGGACAGAATGGAAGTACAAAAAGCCATCGATGAGTATCATCAAAAAACCTGTGTAAGATTTCAACCTTGGGTAGAAGGAGATCGAGATTTTGTTAGCATTGAAGTGAACAACAATGTCTGTGGAAAAGCGCACGTTTGCAAAATTGGTGGCTATCAGTTTGCCACATTTGGGAAAAACTGTCGAAACATTAGTACAATGCACCAACTTGGACACACACTTTGTCTTGGTCACAAAAATCCCAATCAACCAGCAACCTCGTTTTTGAAAGTGTCCAGGGAATGGATGCTGTGAATTTGCTATACAAATGTCATGGTAAGGAGTAAAATATTGATATTTTTCTATGAAGCGTATTTTTAATACAATTTTTTTTGGAAACCAGGCCAATGCCACCGACACAGACGGGTTTTAGCAGTTTCTCTCACAAACGATGATATGGCAAACATGCACAACTTTGGTTTATGAATTGAACAACGGCTCACCTATTTATCCCTGCAGGGCAGCCATAAATGATGATGCGGTTTCTGCAGGCATATATAATGATTCAAGGAAAAGCTGCAGTATTTCTGACGTAAACAAAGTTAATGAAGTGCTGAATGGTGTAGAAGTTTTGATTATTCCTGGTGGATTACGGGAGGACTGCAATGTGTATACTTTAGTTGATACGGCGAACATTTTGTTACACAATGGAATTCAAGTAGGAACCACATTCAGGAACAATTCTAGGTTGACATCTCACATTGCTTTTGGCACAATAGCTGGAGACGATGGAGTGACTCAAAATTCAGTTGGTAATGTTTGGATGGATGGAAGATGCGAGCTTGTAAATGATGAAATGACAGTTGGCTCTGTGGCATATAAATAAGTGAAAATAAGATTTTGAGCATCAGTCAAGACACAGCTTGCATGATTGAGAAATGGTATGCTGATACTCGGCCATCGGCCAAGGGAAGCGGACGCATGTTGAGTGTGCACCCCAATTTTATATTTGTTACGCTGGTTCTACATTTCAGACAAAGCCAAATTTTGCACCATTCTATCGCATTTTAACCCGCAACAAAGTATGTTGAACATTACTAAGTTTTAATTAGTTCGCAATAGTGTAACTAGTTGGTCAAAGTTTCGAATTAGAACACAGTTACGGTCAAGTATATGTATCTAACATACAAGAACCCCTTGAGGGCTAAATTGGACTCTACCTTTTTCTGTGATACCTGTAATGTTTTTAGTTTTTCTTGGGTGGAATTCACAGAGCCGGTTTATACATTAGCTTTAGACGCAGGTTGTTAATGGCCCATGGTTGTAGCTGCAAAGTTACATGTAATTGAAGCGCTGTTGACTCTTGTGTTATCCGTCTGTTCCGTTACTGAGTGTTGTGTTTAGAGGTATTAGTACTTTGTGGGTGGAATACACGGAGCCGGTTTACACATTAGCTTTAGATGCAGGTGTGTATGGCCCACTGTCTTGTCGTATGTCTTGAGTAAACAATATACCTAAAACCTCCGTTCTCTCTCTCGTTAATTGGCACTCGATAACTCCAGCATAGTTTAACAATGCCACCAAAGAAAAAGCCTGAAAGTAATGTACACTTGTATCCCTAATTGAGGGACTGCATACAAAGTTTGATGGGTTCAAAGAAGATCTGAAAGGCATACAGCGGCAAGTGAACGTACTGGAGGCGGAGCAAAGTTCTCTACGTTCAAGGTTGACAGCATTGAAATCTGATAATGCTAAACCAGTTAGTTCACTGGGAGAGGCAACGTTGCAGGAAGAAGTGGAAAGACTTAAACGCTCAGCTAACGTTATTCTCTTTGGTGTAGAAGAAACAGTAGATGGCATGAAGGTTGCAATGGACTTGTTGAAGGTGTCACTCCCATCGCATGTTGGCGATTTTGACCTGAGAAGAATTGGGAAACTAAAAGAAGATGCTAAGAGCCGAGACCAGTGAAAGTTACACTCAACGGGCAAGGTGAAAGGAATTTGGCATTTGCGTAATAAGGTTTTACTCAAGGACAGAGCAAACTTCAGCAGGATTAGTGTAAAGGGGATGAGACAGTGAAGCAGAGAGAATTGAGATCACGACCAGTGCCCAGTGAGTTAATTAGAAATCCAAGAAAACGATCACGCCGAAGGAATGATATGAGTTCTCAAACAGGTTAAGATTCGAAGAACGTCAAGTTTCATAAGTATTGCTTCTGAGGACGGCAGTATGGTAGATGACTCATCACAGCGCATGGATAGTGTCGACGATGGTGATCCTCTGGTACCAATTCTTGGTTGACTGATGGCTTCAAAACCGGCCAGACATCAAATCTTCAGAGCTGGGAAAGCTAGGTATTTTTCGGTATTAGGTAGTACCTATACCGCTACCTAATACCTAAAGTGATACCGAAAAATACTTAATACCGCTACCTACTACCTATGCGGTACCGGAAAATACCGAATACCGCTACCGAATACCTATGCGGTACCGAAAGTACCTACTACTGCTACCTTCTTGGAATGAAATATACTGTATACTGCCACCTTTCTAATTTATCTACCGCATTTTCTGTGAACCATCAGCTAACACGCCTTTGTTATATGACTGTATGAGCAAATTCATGTGCTTATGCATTTCACAGCAGCATATTTATCCATCTCCATGAACTTCTTCGGCATGCATTGGAAGTTGGAAGAAGTTTGCAGCAGAACAAAACACCTTGGATTATTTTTTTCGTCGGCATTTCATTTCGAACTCGATAACTTAATTGTCTCTATATAGTCAGTATAGTTTCGATAATCATTTAGTACATTAAGTTTCACATTGTTTATGCCAGATTTGGAAAATACAAAAGTTATGAGGGTAAAACTAAATATGAGTATGTCATTTTCACGACGTGGACCATTGGCATTCAAAATATTCTGGCAAATTGATGGATGCGTGTACAACCTTGATATGGGTATTATTATAACACCCATGAGTTGTACTATCATAATCCGAGTACGAATTAAGATACTCCAAAGCATGTTGAAATGGGAGCAGGACAAAATCGCTTGTCGGGCCGAGTCAGAATTTTAAGTTTCTTCTTTCGTACCTTCTTCACTATTCGTACTCCTTCAGAAAGGTTCATACAAATTCTAGAATTCTAATATAGCATATATGAATTCCAATTTTGACAATATATGGCTCCTCTACTTTCTAAATAACATGAGACAGAAACATACCTAATACCGCTAAGGTACCGGGAAATACCTAATACCTATGCGGTACCAGAAAATACCGAATACCGCTACCGAATACCTATGCGGTACCGGAAAATACCTAATACCACTACCTAATACCTGCGGGTACCAGAAAATACCGAATACGCTACCGAATACCTATGCGGTACCGGAAAATACCTAATACCGCTACTAATACCTTTACCGAAGTACCTTTCCAAGCTCTGCAAATCTTTCGTCATTGGTTGCATAACTGAGATTAGATTGACTAAGTAACTTTGCAGTAAAGTGTTCGGTGTTAGAATAGTAAACTTGTCCATGAAGATGCCTTCTGATTTCAAAAGTGTCACACTGTCTTGTATTTACATAAACAAATTGAAATTGTATTGTAAACAATGCCTGTTTAAATGTTTTTGTAGGTGGTTTTAAAAGTATGTAACGTATTGGTATTGGAAATTTGGTTCTTTAACCATTAGGCTCGTGCTTATGTAATTGGTATGACGTATTATTTATTTATTTATTATTTTCTTTTGGGACAGTAGAATATCCTACATTGTAGTGAACTGTTCGCATTTTAAATTGTACTTGATGATTATGCTTTAGCTTGAATAAATTGAAATTGAAAATTGAAAGTGAAAATAAGAAGAACTGTAAACGGCAGTCTGCTTGAGAAGTTCACAATTGATATTAGTATGAATGTTAGCTCCAAAACTTTGGTGTTTTCTGAATAAAATTACTTTTAATTTTAGTAAAATCAACATTTGTTTATAGTATACAATGCTCCTTGTATCAAAACTACTCAGCTACTTTTTTGTCTAAATATTTTATAGAAATCATTCGACCAGATTTGATTATTGTCAATTTAATTTATTCATGAAAAAAATACAATGCAATACTGCTGACAATTCTGCGTTTGAGACCTTGACATTGCGAGTAATACATTTTGCTCTATATAATTTCCCAACCCTCAGCCGATGTCTAATATTGAGAACTAGCGACTAAAGCATACTCCGTATGTATTGTAGGTAATGAAAAACGCATCTATACTGACTGATTCCAATTTCCTGTAAGCTTTTGAAGTGCTAAAATATTTATTGATGGCAAAAGGAACCAAATGAAAATTTTAAGTGAGGTTCCAATGTTCTGGTCCCAATCAATCATCATTCAGTTTTTATGCAAATTAAGCAATACGGTTGCAAAAATGCAAGCCAATCGTGGTTTAGTCTAAACAAAAATATTTAAAGCAAAGCCAAATATTCTGTACTGTGACTGCAAAAACCACAAAAGAAAACAAATGCAACCTCTTAATTTCGATATTCATGATTCCATTCTTCTAATCCTGAAAGTGCTAACAATCATTTATTTTTATTCAATTTAAGCGAATAAGCAGTAACCTTTACGATACTGCACCAATCGTAGTTTAGTCTACGCAAAAGTATTTAAAGCTAAGCCAAATAGTCCGTAAGCAATGAATGTAGTGAATCTCCGTGAAGGATAGTGTAAGATATGTACATAGAATAGAACTTTTTGGTGTTTCGTCAATCGCCGGGATGTTTATGCAACTCAAACAAATCACGCATTTATACTGAATTATAACCACGTGATATA
>LJIJ01004094.1:0-16146 GCA_001718145.1 Orchesella cincta
CTTCCTGAAGGATATCGAAGGAAGGACATCTTCTTGCTAGGTACTAAAATCTTCTGTTTTTTGCGTTTGTGAATTTTTGATTGAATTGTTATTTCATTTCTAATGACACAAGCTAAATTAATTATTTTTTTATTTTCAGGCACCGAGTGAAGATGATGATGCTATTGATGCAGATGCTGTCATAGCTTTTCTCAAAGCTGGAACTGATCCCGTAAGACAACAATCATCATGAGGCATTTATCAATACGTAAAAACTTATTTGAAATACTTTTCTCTAGAACGCTGTCAATTAAAATGGGCGCATTTCACTTTACTGGGCAGTAGCTCGAGATGCTTAAACATTTTCCATGTTTAATATATTCTGTGATTATAAATCTGTCAGCAATCACCTGAAACGTTTTTCTGGTAAAATGTTTGAAACGTTTCAATAAATCTGCGAAAATAGTCTATTTTGTTTTTCAAATGGAACGGGATGCATATAAATGAAAAATGTGCTAAAAAATACAAATTATTTTTTCAACCATGTCATGTCAAGTTGCTGACAAAAAATTTGACAAGATGAAAACTGAGCAGTGTAAGAGAAAATGACTCATGATCACTTCATCATGGTGAATGATGAGTGTTTTATATAACATTGTATTTCTTTTTTAATCTTTCTTTGGCAAGGATCAAGGGCAGCGGAATGTGTGCGGTTTCTTGTGGAAAGTGGAATATCGATGCCCAAGATAATTATGGGTACACCCCACTATATTTCAGTGCAGTAAATTAAAGCTCCCAATGTGCAAAAATTCTTTTGCATCATGTAAGCAATGTGACGCTCAAGCAAGTGATTTTTAATCTGACTTTCTGCTCTCTTCTCCCTTTCTTTGTTTTTACATGTTTGATCCGATGGGAATTATGCATTTTTCAATAATTTTTTAATTAAAATCAACAGAATGTTTGTATTTTATATGAGAATGGGCAGATTTCATATCGTGTGGATGGATGGATGGATGAAATTTCTACAATTCTCCCAAAAACTTAAATTTCAATAAAATATCTGTATTGTGGTATATTTAAAGCAAGAAGGTTTTGTGTTTATTGGAAAGTTTCCTTACAGGTTGCAAAATTTACAATAATTTGAGTTTCCGTAAGTTAATTTTAGGGGTTTTTTACTTCAAAAGTTTACGCGCTAATTTAAGGGCACGGAATTTTTTGGCTCCCTGACCCCCCTGATTTTAAGTCGTGGTTGCCGGCCTGACACAGATTATAAGTATACTTTATTTATTGCCAGAAACAATGAAGATTTCAACTATTTTAATCTCAAAACAACTCAACAAGTTTACGGATGACGTATTTAAATATTACTGACGAGCTTCCATAACATGTTAAGAAAAGTTTATTTCCGATTGAAACGCAGTCATCAAATAAGGCCTTGGGACGAGATCCATACAAGTGTATCTAAGTTTTCATTTTTCACACACCCGATTTTCACACAGCTTGGTTAAATGGCAAATTAACGGATTAGTCAGCACAAATATATCAAGTTAAGTGTGAGAGCCAAAATTTAGAGGATGAGCACTAACCAAAGTAGAAAACGAAATGAAAAACACTGAAAGTGACAACTAACAGTAGTTTTATGGATTATTAATAATACTCGTACGTTCAAATGAGGATACATTTGCAAAAACTGAGGAGAGACTTTGCAGCATTTATTCAAAGTACCAAACGCATCAATTACATTAAATCATCTCCTCCTACAGCAAATCATTAATTTAAGAAGAGGTACATGAAAGCATCATATAACATAACTTCAATAACTAATAGTAAACCCTACATTTAGTATTCTTATAAATGTAACTTAAAAGTTTCAAATAAAATACATTTAATTACAACATATCATTTGACCAACACACAATACCTTCATTAGCGTATTATAGCATCTGTTATTCCAAGGTGGGTTTCAAATGTGCTACTCTGATAAAGCAAGGCTGCTGAAGAGTCGTAAATGTCCATTAACACTTTTGTTCCAAATATTTGCACAAGTTTAATTAAGTTTACGAGATTTCGTAACATTTATTTCAAATCAGTTGATGCTCAAATGAGCATTAGCTCACATACGTAAATACTTAATTTTTAAAGTTAACATAAAACAGGAGATAAAGAAAAAACATAATAATAATTGTTTATAAAATTGAGGAGGCATTTCATTTATTTTTAACTGCTTTTATATTTCAACCATATCAGACTAACCTTGGGTTTCCCGTTTTAACTACAACTCACTATCAGTACCTACATTAGTAATGTTGAGACTTTAAGTTAATCAAACGGTAATAATGCCAGTATACGATCATTTAGAAGCCTTTCAAAGTTGAATTAGTTCTAATTTAAACGTATTTACTGCCAACTATACACTCTTGAATCTTCTGGAGTATCCATTTAAATATCATTATTAATCATTTAATCACACAATTTACCAGTATTGAAAAAAGAAGGAGCCAGTAATTTTACCACCTTCCGTCAGTAAGGCAATAACACTTCTTGATTGTTACTCACTCACAAAGATGCTGAACAACTAAATTATAATATTATTCTCCGATGCCTACTTCCCCATTATTTTTCGTGCGAATTAAAATCAAGTGACATGCTAGAGCTAAAACGAAACGCTTTCTGCACTGCATTACAACTTACAAGTTTTTCTCCAGTAAGACGTCGGAAATGGGATTTGAAATTAGACTTTAAGTTTAAACACTTTGTCATATATAGGTACTGTTTGCAGCCGATCTTTTAGCAAAATGTCGACACTCATCGGTCATTTAAAAATTCACTAGAGAAAAAAGTTTTCAAACGTAATATTTATGACAAAGTGTTTAACTTAAAGTCTAATTTCAAATCCCATTTCCGACGTCTTACTGGAGAAAAACTTGTAAGCTGAAATGCAGTGCGGAAAAGCGTTTCGTTTTAGCTTTAGCTTGTTACTTAATTTTAATTCGCACGAAATAATGGGGAAGTAGGCATCGGAGAATAATATATAAGAAATTTAGTTGTTCAGCATCTTTGTGAGTGAGTAACAATCAAGAAGTTATTGCCTACTGACGGAAGGTGGTAAAATTACTGGCTCCTTCTTTTTTCAATACTGGTAAATTGTGTGATAAATGATTAATATGATATTTAAATGGATACTCCAGAAGATTCAGAGAGTGTATAGTTGGCAGTAAATACGTTTAAATTAGAACTAATTCAACTTTGAATGCCTTCTAAAATGATCGTATACTGGCATTATTACCGTTTGATTAACTTAAAGTCTCAACATTAACTAATGTAGGTACTTGATAGTGAGTTGTATTTAAAACGCAAACCGAAGGTTAGTTTGATGTTTGGTTGTAAATATAAATGCAGTTCAAAATAAATGAAATGCCTCCTCAATTTTATAAACAATTATTATTACGTTATTTCCTTATCTCCTTGTTTAACGGTGACTTTAAAAATTAAGTATTTAAATATGTGAGCTAATGCTATTTGAGCATCAACTGATGTTTGAAATAAATGTTACGAAATCTTGTAAACTTTAATTAAACTTGTGCAAATATTTAGAACAAAAGTGTTAATGGACATTTACGACTCTTTAGCAGCCTTGCTTTATCAGAGTAGCCCATTTGAAACCCACACTTGGAATAACAGATGCTATAATACGCTAATGAAAGGTATTGTGTGTTGGTCAAATGATATGTTGTAAATTAAATGTATTTTATTTGAAAACTTTTAAGTTACATTTATAAGAATACTAAATGTAGGGTTTACTATTAGTTATTGAAGTTATGTTATATGATGCTTTCATGTACCTCTTCTTAATTAATGATTTGCTGTAGGAGATGATTTAATTGTAATTGATGCGTTTGGTACTTTGAATAAATGCTGCGTAGTCTCTCCTCATTTTTGCAAATGTATCCTCATTTGAACGTACGAGTATTATTAATAATCCATAAAACTACTGTTAGTTGTCACTTTCAGTGTTTTTCATTTCGTTTTCTACTTTGGTTAGTGCTCATCCTCTAAATTTTGCTCTCACACTTAACTTGATATATTTGTGCTGACTAATCCGTTAATTTGCCATTTAACCAAGCTTGTGTGAAAATCGGTGTGAAAAATGAAAACTTAGATACACTTGTATGGATCTCGTCCCAAGGCCTTATTTGATGACTGCGTTTCAATCGGAAATAAACTTTTCTTAACATGTTATGGAAGGCTCATCAGTAATATTTAAATACGTCATCCGTAAACTTGTTGAGTTGTTTTGAGATTAAAATAGTTGAAATCTTCATTTTTCTGCAATAAATAAAGTATACTTATAATCTGTGTCAGGCCGGCAACCACGACTTAAAATCAGGGGGGTCTGGGAGCCAAAAAAATTCCGGCCCCTTAAATTAGCGTAAATTTTGACATAGAAAACCCCTAAAATTAACTTACGGAAACTCAAATTATTGTAAATTTTGTAATCTGTAAGGAAACTTTCCAATAAACACAAAACCTTCTTGCTTTAAATATACCACAATACAGATATTTTATTGAAATTTAAGTTTTTGGGAGAATTGTAGAAATTTCATCCATCCATCCATCCACACGACATGAAATCTGCCCATTCTCATATAAAATACAAACATTTCTGTTGATTTTAATTAAAAAATTATTGACAAAAATGCATAATTCCATCGGATCAAACATGTAAAACAAAGAAAGGGAGAAGAGAGCAGAAAGTCAGATTAAAAATCACTTGCTTGAGCGTCACATTGCTTACATGATGCAAAAGAATTTTTGCACATTGGGAGCTTTATTTTACTGCACTGAATATAGTGGGTGTACCCATAATTATCTTGGGCATCGATATTCCACTTTCCACAAGAAACCGCACACATTCCGCTGCCCTTGATCCTTGCCAAAGAAAGATTAAAAAGGAAATACAATATATTATATAAAACACTCCATCATTCACCATGATCAAGTGATCATGAGTCATTTTCTCTTGCACTGCTCAGTTTTCATCTTGTCAAATTCTTTTCTGTCAGCAACTTGACATGACATGGTTGAAAAAATAGTTTGTATTTTTTAGCACTTTTCATTTATATGCATCCCGTTCCATTTGAAAAGCAAAAAGACTATTTTCGCAGATTTATTGAAACTTTTCAAACATTTTACCAGAAAAATGTTTCAGGTGAATTGCTGACAGATTTATAATCACAAAATATATGAAATATGGAAAATGTTTAAGCATCTCGAGCTACTGCGCAGTAAAGTGAATGCGCCCATTTTATCGACAGCGTTCTAGAGAAAGTATTTCAAATAAGTTTTTACGTATTGATAAACATGCCTCATGATGATATTTGTCTTACGGGATCAGCTCCAGCTTTGAGAAAGCTATGACAGCATCTGCATCACAAGTCGCAGCAACATGCAACGCTTCAAAAGAAAAAAAAGTCAGGACCTGGGTTCCTTTTACGTGTAGCATTTTTCTTAACAATTATTATTGAGGTTACTCCACTTAACCTACCAGTATGACCTCGACTGTCTTGTGCAGAGTGAGAAGCTCCAGCTTTTAAAAGCAATTTGAGGCAAGCTGCACTTCCTTCCTCGCTGACAAATGTAACGCTGTGCTTCTGTTGCTGCCCTGAAATTGTTTCATCATAATCATGCATGGCAATAAATTTTCATAAGCGAAAACTAGCAATGATTCATTCTTTTGTCTTCGAAAAAACGGTTTCAAAGCCTGCGTGTAGCCTGATTTTATGGCGTAAATATGTGCCACGAACGAACGCGGTCTTCGTTAATTTGCCGCGGGGGGGGGGGGGGGGGTTGGGGGGGGGGGGGGGGGGGGGGGGGGCGGGGGGGGGGGGGGGGGGGGGGGGGCGGGGGGGGGGGGGGGGAGGCGTGGGGGGGGGGGGGGGGGGGGGGGGGGGTGGGGGGGGGGGGTGGGGGGGGGGGGGGGGCGGGGGGGGGGGGGGGGGGGGGGTGGTGGGGGGGGGGGGGGGGGGGGGGGGGGGGGGGGGGGGGGGGGGGCGGGGGGGGGGGGGGTGGGGGGGGGGGGGGGCGGGCGGGGTGGGTGGGGGGGGGGGGGGGGGGGGGGGGGGGGGGGGGTGGGGGGGGGGGGGGGGGGCGGGGGGGGGGGGGGGGGGGGGGGGGGGGGGGGGGGGGGGGGGGGGGGGGGGGGGGGGGGGGGGGGGGGGGGGGGGCGGGGGGGGGGGGGGGGGGGGGATGTTATCGAAAGCGAGTCAACTTGAGCGGGCTACGATACATCAATATAATGCAGCAATTCGAATTAGATAAAGTACAGTGAAGTAGAAACTTCTGCAACAGTGTACCTTCCTACAGCAATAGATTCCAACCAATGTCTAAAAATGAGTTTTCCAGGCATTTTTGACCATTTTCGGGACGTCATTTCTTCGAAAAAACGCTAATGCTTTTGTAAGGACTAAAGTTTTTTGAGTGGACCGTTCTCAAAACATCCGGATTCACTTTGGGTTTTGAATCCTAGTGCTGTGCTTTACTATGGATTAGTGAATCACAATGCCGATTTCCTGAAAAAATGGTATTTTAAGTTCTAACAAATTTGCCTAAATTTGAAGTGCGTCAAACTGCAACGCATTGTGGATAGTTTAAAAAAAAGTTGGTGTAGTGGTCGGTATGTTGGTAGTAAAAACAGATAAGAAAACATCAAATTTCTGTATCTTATAATTGTCTGTATCAAGATATTAATGGGAAATGAAAAAACTGTTGGAAAACCCACTTTAATGTTGATTTTTGAATTTTATTTTTAGTAGACAACCCTGGCCGCCGACGACCTCTACTTATCGCAATCCTATCATTAAATCATGTGCGTTGAATGACACCTCGTCGAGTTCCCTTTCGTTAACTCGTTTCAAAGTTATAGGCAAATTAACGCCAGAGCCGGTTCTTTCGTGGCACATCCTTATTAGCATTTTCATATTGATATCTGTTTTTCTTTCTTTTTATTTGCAAAAGTATGACCATCAGCCTCCATAATTCAGCAGTAGCTGAAAACAACCGGGGTCCCCTAGGGCAGCTGCTAAATGAAGGGGAGTTTAACGGACTAGCAATCTTCTATTTCAGCGGATGTAAAGTCAGTTATGAAAGTGGAAAACTGCAGTTCATTGGGGCTGTACTACTAGCATGCCTGTAAATATGTGCCAGAGACATTTGGTGATCTTGGTAATATGAATTTGCTTAAAATAATAATTTTCTTCGGCATGATGAACTCACCAAACTCCTCTCGGTTATTTCAGTGGATTTTTAAATCAAATTGTGATCTCTTATGGTTTACATCCTACCTCGGCTTCCGTTCTGGATGGCAGGTAAAGAATGCAGTTTTGAATTTGACTGTGAACTATTTACACGATTGTTGAAACAAGATCTTTGCTAACACGTCTTGTTAACAGGTGGGAATAATTTTGATAATTATATTAATGCGCTCGCCCGTATAACGATATTCAGGTGTGTATTACAATCACCGAACCTAATTAGTTGCAATATTCCTCAAAACAATGAGAAAAAAATAGGTTTCTGTTATCATGCCTTAGGGAATTTACGCAGAGGCATCAAAGCACCCTTTGACAAAGCAAACCATTTTGCTAAACACGCTCGAAACAAATTTCAGTGGCAAATGGATCGGGAAGTGGATATCCAAGCGTTTTATAATAACATACATCACGCTATTTCCGTTTGCAGAGAAAAGGTTAGTGATCTTATTTCAGCAGAATGTCATATTGAATGATTCGTATTTTCTTGAAGCTTAGATAATTCAATTATGATATTTATAATACAAAATTCTTTGGTTCATCTCAGCTATCGTATACAGTAACAGTGCAACCTTGACATTTAAACCCTATGATAGTCGAGACACCAAGCTGAGTTCGCAGTTGAAAAAGGCATTTGTGAATTTAAATGCAGCCCGGGATACAACTGACAAGGAAGTTTTAGTTCAAGAACCCAGAGGAAATTGACCTACGGAGAAAATACTACTTAAAAAGGTTGACGAACTGTTGGAAAAGGTAAATCTGCTTCAGTGGCGGAACTAGAGGCTTGAGGGCCGGGGTGCAAGCTGGAATATAAGGCCCTTTTCTGTATAACCAATAATCGAAACAAAAATTACAAATATGTTTACAGCAGCCTATAAATATACATTATAAGTATTATTTTTAAACAAAAAGTCATGAAGTTGGCAGGTGTTTACACTCAAATTTCTTATTTTTTCTGGCTATAGACGGCTTACACAAAACCAAATATATTTCACAAAACAGAATTCGAATTTACTCACAGTCAAACCTGATGATTTGATGATAAACAAGCAAATTTATGTAGACCTAATCGAATCTTAGTAATGCTTGAGTTTGTATATGGATGATAATCCATTTTCTGGACTGATATATTTTACACACAAGGTAAAACAAATCAAGCAATCAAAATCCTTCTGCAGTTGCAGGTAAGTATGGAAATCTTGCTACCCGAAGAATACCCCACCTAATTAAGTCAGATGTTAAATTGATTTTTCACTATAACATGCATGTTTTTGTTGATAATGGTTGATGCGTAGGTTGCTTTACAACTCCAGTAGGCACATTTCATTGAAGTTTACGATTTTCCCCTATATCTCATTCAACTGCATGAAAATAGTACGGTGGCAGAATGTTGCAATGGTTTCTATTCTATACATTAGATTTTAGCAGAATCTTTCTTCCCGGTAACTAAATGTACTAATGGGTAACCATTTTCACAAAAAAACTTCTTGAATTTACGTAATGTTGAACATATTCCTAATGCGTCAATTGCACAAATGCCATAGCTTGAGGAAGATTTCAAAATATGTTAAAAAGAAAAGTTGAACTCAAAAACCTGCGTAGACTTTCTAAACAGAATATCATAGAAAAGGAAATTTTTTTAACCGACTTTCCTCATTTTAATTATAATGTAACGAATAAAAATTACGCATGTAACTGAGAAACAGCACATACTGGAAACAAAATAATAACAAATTCCTAACTGGCTTAGCGACTAATATTAAATAAACGTTTTGTCGGTCCCGACCACAAAGGCCCCTAGGACCTCTTAGGGCCCCCTGTGCCAGGGTGCGTTGCGCCAGCGCGGCCCCCTACTTTTCCGCCACTGATCTGCTTATGGATACGGCAGAAAAGAGACAGAATGCAAACGACAAGAAATAAAATAATATTGTTTAGAAATTTTCGCAGAGAAGTTTATGTATATAGCGTTTATTACATTACTTTCAAATATTCACATGTTACATTCCAGTAACTTTACCATTAGCGCAGCATAAGACTAACTGTCAAGCTTACTTACATCAAACACGGGATTACCATTCTAATCTTTGAGACCTTTGTAATATAGCCGACTAACTTCTTCGAATCCCAAGCTTGCTACTCCGGATCTTGATAACGGGCTTGTAAATACGGATTTCACCATTCTAAATCCTTCGGCAGCAGGAACGTTTATTGCTCTCTTGCATAACTCTTTAGAAATGCCTTGTTTCCTATATTTAGGAGCACAAGAGGAAAGTAGGAGGTCTTCACTTTCTGTTAGTTGATATTTCTCGTAAATATTTTCCATGTCATGAACAGTTTCCCTGATATCGATAAAAATTTGTGCTGCTCGCGACGTCTTTGGAAAAATTATCCAGGAGTTTACTTCCATTTTTTCATGGCATATTGCTCTCACTGCAACGACCCGAAATGCAGATAATTCAGTGTGAATTATACAGGCATTTTATGTTAAGGATTAAATAATTTCTTCTCCAGTTTCGTTATCTTCAACCCAAAAGTTCATGCTGTCGGCGAAAAAGTATTTGAAATAGAATACAAAATCGTCTCCATACCATCATCATCTTTAGCCGGGTTGCCTGAAATAAAATGTAAATAAATAAGGTTTTAGCTTGTGTCATTAGAAATAAAATATAAATTCAATAAAAATTCACAAAACGCAAAAAAACTGAAGATTTAAGTACCTAGCAAGAGGATGGTGTTCTTCCCAGCAAGACTTGCAGCCACGGTGTCGTGAAGGTCACTGAGGTCCCACAGGGTCATCTGCGATCGGGTGTAATCCGACAGCGTCCTTCCTTCGACATCCTTCAGGAAGGATTGCCGTACTCCACACCAGCGGCGAAGACTGACTGTCCTTGTCAGAACCTTCAGGGCCACGGGCATAGATGTCGTGTTGTAAAATGAGGTCCTTCAGTTGTTGTTCCTCCTTGGCAAGGTTGTCTATCAGAATTTGGACATCGTGCATCTTTTGGTCGATCTTCGGCCGGAGGGCTTCCATCTTCAGCTTTACCTGCGGGTACATATTAAAACAACTATCAGTTACTAATGTTACTGGCGTGGGGGTTGTATCTATAATTGCAGCTGGTGGATGTTCCTCTCCGGTCTCGGAAGCATACGGGAAGTCATCCTGAGAAACGTCCATATCCTTGAAGACCTGGTGGTCGAAAAGGCGTGTAGTCCTACAGGCCTGTAGCATAAAAGAAAAAACACAAGTTTCAATAAAATAAGAAATTATAAGTCATACAGTACTATAATGTGTTAAACTTACCCCAGTTTCCGGGTATTCGTCATGACGTCGACGTGGTAAGCGTCATGCAAGGGTTGAGCACATCCCTCTGATGTTCCAGTCCTGGCTTCGAATTGGTTCATGATGACGTACGATAGGGCTGCTGCAAGGAAGAACTTATCATCCTTCCCTCTGATAGTCCGGGCCGGGTCCGTCGTAAGGATGTTGATAAGCGTGGTGGATTGACGATGTCACGCGATTATCCTAATCTCCTGAGATAAGAAACAAGACTTCCTGACGATCCAATCCCAGTTGTGGATTGATGGATCGAACCTTTGGAAAACAAACGTTGTGAAGTGTCTTCTGGCTCCTAGAAAAAAAGTCATTAACACTGCAAATATATCATAATTGCGCAAACAATCATGAAAATAAAGTATTCATACCGTGTTCTTGACGTATAGAATGAGACTGCGAATCCAGGCTCTGGAGACATCCTTGTTTTAGAAGAACTTCCTTCGGTTCTGTGGCGTTGGCGGATGCCTGGTGATGGCAGGATCCATTACGTACAGTATATCTACCACTCCTTCTATTGACAAGTAACCAGGTTGAATTGTTCCGTGTAGGATTGGTCCAGGATTCATCGGAATTATAAAATGCGTCTTTTTCAGGCTATTGTGAAATAGATTCAAGAAGGTTCTCCTTGGTAGCATAATCGTAGCAAAATATTTGCTTTTGTATAAGGTTGTCAACATTAAAGCAAAGTTTCTAAGCACGCAGTTAGTGTGCTTAAAATTTTCAATTTCGCCCGTACGGAGAATTCTGACAGTTTGTTTAATGAGAAAAGTAAGTGTAAATAGCCATCCATGAATTGTACTGAATTAAAACGAATGGATAAAAAGCGGATTTTTCAACCGTATCAATTTCATAAATATTTTGATCAACCAAGCCCGAATTACCTGCAATGCGTTGAAACGCAAACAGTTAAGTAATATAACAGGTAAGTATAATTGCTTTTACATTTATATTGCAAACTTGGTCTGGTAAACCAAACAATTCCCCGGGACCCACTCCGTTTACATTATATGCTGCATGATTATGGTGCTGTACTTTAAACGCATTAGGCTCTTGTACCACATATACAGCACGTGTTCGTATGACACCGTTCAACCCCTTCTGGAGCGGGTAATATGGCCGTTTTATAAGCTTGGACTTTTGGCATGAATAAACCTGCCAGCTTATTTTTTGTGGGATTCAACCGATATCAACCAACTAAATGAGAAATTATTTGCTTGATTTCTCTATTTATTCGCATTTATGCTTTACTATTATTTGATACCTCATTTCTAAAGTTTGTATTTTGATAACCTTTAATAAAACTCGTTACGTTAAAAGTTAAGTAGACAAGCTGCTTACTTAGGCATAATATGACCCTACTATAAAGTCCGACTTTCACTTTCATTACCAGTTTCCTTCCCTCACTTTCGGAAGCATCGGTTCTAAACCTGGCTTGTGTGTAAAGCGTGAGAAAAGGTAGCTGGGTATCCTAGCTACCCTCTATTGAAGAAAGGGTGTCAGCATATTGCATTGCAGTAAGCATAGACGCAGGTAAAGATGAGGGGAATTGTGATTAACTTTCTTTCTTACCTCTAGATTTCTAGATGTTGGGTGAGGCTGCTCGTTGATGATGTAACTTCACGTTGAAGGATAGGGTTGGTTGTTAATAGTGAGTAATAGGGCAGCTCGTTCGCTGAGGTTGGGTGATGTTCTCATGGAGAGGATATTGATGACTAACAAAACAAGGGAAGAATATCACATTATTATTATTCTCATCTCATCGTTTTCTTTTTCTTTTTAGATTAATATATTATTTTGTTTTAATACATCTGAAGTATCTTAAAGCGAAATAGTAATAAAAGAGTGTCTCAAACGTAAAATCCCAGCAAGATTGAGAAATGCGTGCGATCAAGTTTTTAATTATTATAACGTATGTAAAGAATGAAAACCCGGAGTACGTTATCTTGGCTTTGCTATTAAGTCGTAATAGTCATAACTTACACCGTAACAATAAAGTTTTTCTCAATTTGCTCATCTAGTTGCAATTTTTGAAAAAAAACGATATAATCATGAAATGATCTACGGTCGACTTGAAAAAACAAATATTGAAGATTTGACTTACAAACTTAACGTTGGTCGAGTGTGTCTTGGAATCTTCGGACAGTCGCCAGAGGTGTGTTTGGTCACTCAGACATGACAAAGACAGCAGGTGAGATTAACATAATTTGGCGGCAGCAAACGTAACTTCAGAGCGTCCATTAAATAAATTAAACAGATTAGTGTTAGAATCGAGTTTGGTTGGTTTCAAAACAACTTGAACAAAAATGAAAGACTAGTGACGTATATCTGCTCAATATTTACAGTCGGTTTAAAAATGCTTTTCGAGACGTTCCAAATAATGTTTAAAATCCAAATCTGACCAAAATAAGCTTAGACACTTGTTGTATGTTCTTGATGAACCTTAGTAGAGTAAAACCTAAACTTTTGTTTTCGATCTACTTTTAATTCTTGCGCGATTCATCGAACATGGTATTTTATGTTATCAGTATGTCGAGACAACTGTCTGAAATACTTTCATATCTGTTGACATCAGAT
The DNA here is from genome assembly GCA_001718145.1 of Orchesella cincta. Lineage (NCBI taxonomy): Eukaryota > Metazoa > Arthropoda > Collembola > Entomobryomorpha > Orchesellidae > Orchesella > Orchesella cincta. Next base: position 13,195 of record LJIJ01004094.1, read on the forward strand.
TCGCTCGCAAGAATTAAAAGTAGATCGAAAACAAAAGTTTAGGTTTTACTCTACTAAGGTTCATCAAGAACGTTACAACAAGTGTCTAAGCTTATTTTGTTCAGATTTGGATTTTAAACATTATTTGGAACGCTCTCGAAAAGCATTTTTTAAACCGACTGTAAATATGAGCAGATATACGTCACTAGTCTTTCATTTTTGTTCAAGTTGTTTTGAACCCAACCAAACTCGATTCTAACACTAATCTGTTTAATTTATTTAAATGGACACTCTGAAGTTACGTTTGCTGCCGCCAAAATTATGTTAATCTCACCTGCTGTCTTTGTAATGTCTGAGTGGACCAAACACACCTCTGGCGACTGCTCCGAAGATTCAAGAAACACTCGACCAACCCTTAAGTTTTGCTAAGCTCAAATCTTCAGTATTTGTTTTTTCAAGTCGACCGCTAGATCATTTCATGATTATATCGTTTTTTTTCAAAAATTGCAACTAGATGAGCAAATTGAGAAAAAACTTTATTGTTACGGTGTAAGTTATGACTATTACGACTAAATAGCAAAGCCAAAGATAACCTACTCCGGTTTTCATTCTTTACATACGTTATAACAATTAAAAACTTGATCGCACGCATTTCTCAATCTTGCTGGGGATTTTACGTTTGGACACTCTTTTATTACTGTTCGCTTTAGATACTTCAGGCGTGTTTAAAACAAAATAAAATATTAATCTAAAAAAAAAGAAAAACGATGAGATGCAGAATAATAATAATGTGATATTTTCCCCTTGTTTTGTTAGTCATCAATATCCTCTCCATGAGAACATCACCCAACCTCAGCACGAACGAGCTGCCCTATTACTCACTATTAACAACCAACCCTATCCTTCAACGTGAAGTTACATCATCAACGAGCAGCCTCACCCAACATCTAGAAATCTAGAGGTAAGAAAGAAAGTTAATTACAATTCCCCTCTTCTTTTACCTGCGTCTATGCTTACTGCCAATGCAATATGCTCACACCCCTTTCTTCAAAGAGGGTAGCTAGGATACCCAGCTACCTTTTCTCACGCCTTTACACACGAAACAGGTTTAGAACCGATGCTTCCGGAAGTGAGGGAAGGAAACTGGAAATGAAAGTGAAAGTCGAGACTTTATAGTAGGTCATATTATGCCTAAGTAAGCAGCTTGTCTACTTAACTTTTAACGTAACGAGTTTTATTAAAGGTTATCAAAATACCAAACTTTAGAAATGAGCCGTATCAAATAATAGTAAAGCATAAATGAGAATAAATAGAGAAATCAAGCAAATATGTTCTCATTTAGTTGGTTGATATCGGTTGAATCCCACAAAAAAATAAGCTAGGCAGGTTTATTCATGCCAAATGTCCAAGCTTTAAAAACGGCCATATTACCCGCTCCGTTGAACGGTTGTCATACGAACCCGTGCTGCTATATGTGTACAGAGGCCTAATGCGTTTAAAGTACAGCCACCATAATCATGCAGCATATAATGTAAACGGAGTGGGTCCGGGAATTGTTTGGTTTACCAGACCAAGTTTGCCAATATAAATGTAAAAGCACAATTATACTTACCTGTTATATACTTAACTGTTGCGTTTCAACGCATTGCAGGTAATTCGGGGGCTTGGTGATCAAATATTTATGAAATTGATACGGTTGAAAAATCCGCTAACCAGTTTTTATTCATTCGTTTTTAATTCAGTACAATTCATGGATGGCTATTTACACTTACTTTTCTCATTAAACAAACTGTCAGAATTCTCCGTACGGCCGAAATTGAAAATTTTTAAGCACACTAACTGCGTGCTTAGAAACTTTGCTTTTTAATGTTGACAACCTTATACAAAAGCAAATATTTTGCTACGATTATGCTACCAAGGAGAACCTTTTGAATCTATTTCACAATAGCCTGAAAAAGACGCATTTATAAATTCGCTTACGGATGAACATATTTCAGATACGATTACCAACACGCCCTCAGATAATGTTTAAACTGTTTTGATATGTAAAATATTGCACAGTACATGAACATTTTACTGTCTACACACTGCTTGCTATGCAGCCGCTACGTAAATATTCTCAAAACTGCCGATTACCGGTAACATAACTGCATTGGGTATTAAACATAACGTTAAACGTTCAAGTAACCAAATTCAACCCAGGAATAGGCGTATAAAAAGGGGCCGTTGTGTGGAAAGCAACTCATCCGCCGACTCGCTTGGACCACTGCAGAGCCTCTTTGAGATCACCTTACCTCCGATGCTTCGATGAACATTTTCTGGACCTGCTACCAACTGCCTGTTTTTCCTCGCACTCTCATCACCAACCAAGAACTCATCTAGGACCATGTCTAAGCGCAAGATCTGAGAGGAACCAACATGGCCGACAAAGAAGCCACTGTTTAGGGTCCACCGCCCACAGTCGGATCAGTGATGAATATCCTGGACCAATCCTACACGGAAACAATTCAACCTGGTTACTTATCGATAGAAGGAGTGGTAGATATACTGTACGTAATGGATCCTGCCATTCACCAGGCATCCGCCAACGCCACAGAACCGAAGGAAGTTCTTCTACAACAAGGATGTCTCCAGAGCCTGGATTCGCAGTCTCATTCTATACGCTCAAGAACACGGTATGAATACTTTTATTTCATGATTGTTTGCCGCAATTATGATATATTTTCAGTGTTAATGGACTTTTTATTTCTAGTAGCCAGAAGAACTTCACAACGTTTGTTTTCCAAAGTTCGAATCCATCAATCCACAACTGGATTGGATCGTCAGGAAGTCTTGTTTCTTATCTCAGGAGATTAGGATAATTCGCGTGACATCGTCAATCCACCACCGCTTATCAACATCCTTACGACGGACCCGGCCCGGAGGGCTGCTGCAAGGAGAAAGAACTTATCATGCCTTCGCCTCTGATAGTTC
>LJIJ01004095.1:0-16136 GCA_001718145.1 Orchesella cincta
GGATGCTTCAGAAGCAATTAGCAAGCTCGACCTTCCAGACAAACTTCTTATTCTGGGAAGGACTGAAACTGGAGTTCTCTCACCCTTGAAAATTTGGTTAAAGCCAATTTTAACTTTTATTGCGACACCGATTCCCGCTCAACTCTAAACCCCACCTCTGCCTCACCATGGACAATTATCCAGCAGATTTTACAGAGTGCGACTTACATATCTTCGAGCTCTCCAGCTCGAAGGCAACTTCCCAGCGCTTTCTTTTGACATAAATGTGTCAGTCAGTCATAAAACGCCAGAAGAAACTTTAATGTAAAGCTGAGACTCGGGTACTTGATGCCAACCCGTTCAAAGTCAGAGAAGTGTCAACTGGATTAAGTGTCTCCTTAATTACCTGTTTTTCAAGTGGACTGGTGGAGTGTGTGAGTCGTTGTTTTACTGTGGAGTTATTGGATTCCAGATTTGGTGGAGGCGGTTGGAAGTAATCTCGTTGACAGTGGATTTTCTGGCGGAAAAAGTATGCGCGGTTGACGTTTAAAGATTAAATCCCTGATTGACGAAGATGCGTGCAAGCCGCGACCACTGCTGGCTTGGTATTATTGTGTGAGGAATCAAGGAAAGGCTGACAGCCGTTGCAAAGTAGTTTCGGGGTAGATGACTTGGCAATTCTGAAAATATTAGGACAGATACTCTTGTCAAGATTATCATGAAGCTGAAATGTTCGAAAAGTCTAGGAAGTTCTCACTAATAAAAAGTGAACAAAGTACTTTTTGGGAGACGACTGTGACCAGTCCGCGGAGTATAACTTTCTAGACAGCGAGGTGTATCACGTTGTGGATTGGGCATTGTCATTTGATTGTGCAGCTGCCGATTGTGCTGATATGCATGATCACTCATTATAAATTAAACCAGCATTCATTCTACAGAATCCTACGTCTTAAATTATCATCTTCTCTTATCAGAGTGTACCTAAAAATCAGCCGTTAAATAATTAGCAATTATGTCTTTACGACATCCGTACCTCGTTATTAACAATGTTCAGTCGGCGACGAACATATTTATCATGTTTCAGTATACTGAAATGAATATTTGTGTAATTTGTGCAATGCAAAAACTACCTATAATATACCTAACGTGTTCACATCGTTCCCAATATATAGGTACACATAGCTGCCCTTTCATTCTCTGGTGACGTTTCAACTTTCTTTGTCTCACTCACAAATCGTTCTCTTCTGGTCAAACGACAGTCTAATACCTGCAATAGTTTTTGGGTCGGTATATAAACGCTGTGAAGTTCATTTTTCCATCATTCACTTTACAGCTTTTTGAACGAATAGTTGTGCTTGCTGTTTTGTTCCTTAATTTATTAAAAAAGTTTCTTTTCATTTCTTCGAAAATTTCTGAAAATATCAATGAATTTCCGAAACTTTAATTTCTGTTCATTCTAATTCCAGCTTTTGCAGCGAGTTTTGCTAAATCTTCCGTGTGAGTATATATCTATGAAAGTTACTAGTTGTTGTGGTGAAATTTGGGAACAGTTGCTAATTAATTTCTCTCTTGGTTTCAGTTCAACATGAGTTTGATTACTGAACCAAATCTAACGCCCACCGAGGAAGAAGAATTGGATGAACGGTATCTGGCCTTAATAAAATACAAGAAAGCACAATTTAAGGGTGACTTTGAGAGTGTCAACAGAAGAGCCCAAACCACTAACGAAGACGAATCGGAACAGGAAGAAGAAGGTCAACCCCAAGAAGACAACAATAAAGACCAAGAAGCAAAAAAGGCAGATGACGAGTTGGACATCGCATTTCTCTTTTGCAATCTCGTCGATTTACCGAAACGTGAGGATGTTGAATACGATTTGACCTGCGGCGTCTGCTGGGAATATTGTGGCCCTCCTGAATACGTTTGCGGCTTCGGGCACATCATTTGCACGCAATGCTTTCAGCAGTCCGAGACAAAAATTTGTCTCACAGAGATGAACTCCACGGGGAGAATTATAACGACCCAAATACCTACGTCTGTGACACCAAACTCATTCAAAATCACGGATGCGATGAAGAAGACGGCTTACTTTCCAATCTTCTTGGAAATACCACCTACACTTGCGGAGCTTGGGCGTTGGGATGCAACAGCTTGGAGATGAAGCCGGAGGAAAGTTGTCAAACATGAGTTTGCAACAGTTGCGAATTTCGGTAGGTGCATATCAACTTGTTGATAACGGGAGGCGGGTTAACAATTCATTTGAGAACTAATCGTTTTGTATGTTCCTTTTCAGTTCACTTCGCCCTTTGCCAGTTTAGAAGTTTGGGGTGTCCTAGAACGTTTTGTCGCTTTGAGGACAACCTTTATCACTTAATTGAAGATCATGATGTTCCTGTGGCCAACTCACGGAATGTAGGTCACTTTGTGGTTCCATATCAGCGTCCAGACTTTGGAGAAAACGAAGTTGAAAAGCAACTTGAAAGTACGTGCATACCCAACATTATTTTGTGTAAAAAGCAACGAATAGTTTTGAAAATTGGTGTTTTTGTTTCAGTTGTACCATTATTTCGGGAGTGGGTGCTTATTGGAAGGGACCTCCTTTGTATCCTCGTGGCCAAGGAGTTAGAGAAGCTTAACAAGACGCGCATGTGGGTTTCCTACGTTGGGAATTTGAATAAGAAGATGCAACTTGAGGCAACCATCTGGCATGTTTTCTACTGAGGAAGACGAGCGTCTTGGTGAAAGGGTAGGATTTTCGTTGCTAAATATTGTATCGTATTATTTTCTCAACGGTTTAAATAGTTGGGTATTGTTGTTTACTTGTAGTTTGCGCCAGGATCGAGCTCCCTGTTATTCAAGCTGTCAGCACCATTCCGGATGTGGACTCAACTAACTGCTTCATTGACATGGATAATGAATATTTTGGACGAGAAAATGCACATTAATACGGATGGACAGAAGTGCGTGGACGTGATGATTACTAATCAAGAAGACCTTGAAGTCTGAGCAGCATGTGGAGGACAAGGCAAAAGTCAGTGCTGTTGGAGAGGAGGAGGATGAAGAAGAAGACGAGGAGAGGGGAAGCTGACACTGTTGAAGAGGAGAATGAGGACTTATCTCAATATGTTTAATTTTTTCTTTGTGCAATGCTAATGTATGATGAACTAAGGTGTTAAGGGATGTAAAGATAGGGTACTTTATTGTTTTGTTAGTATTTAGTACAAAATGAATTGTCAGTTTCAAGTACTTTTATAGATTCTTGGTAAAGGGATATGGTTCGATGGGTTTGTTTTGGGACTTGATAGTTTTCAATAAATATTTGTTTTAAAAACCAAAATAAAAATTCATTGTTCATCTTTATTGAAAATCACTTTTACTTCATTCATGGTCGTAACGCATTATCTTGCCAACTCTTGTCAAGCTCAACTGTTGGATTATATAGAGCACAACTCACAATCATTTACTATGCTTTCCTATGCCAAACCCTACGTTTTTAGAACTTTTCCACACCAATATGGGCAAAGTGAGCGAAATACTTTGATACTTTCAATCCGTATAAAATTTGAAACTCCTGAGAAATACATTGGGACTTACCTCAACGCTTGGGTACAATGGATTCACATGGTGCTTTACTCTGTACCCATTGATAAGTTGAAGAAAAAGGCGCTGATAATCTGTATTTCACAAAAGAATCTCAAGTTTATAAACCACAAAAGTTAAACCTTATATTTGAAAACAACTTTCCTTACCCACTACGGCATTGGTATCACTGGCCATTGTATTAGGTTATTGTAGCACTACATCCACAAAGTATAGAAGTCAATAAGCCACCAATAAGTACACAATTCAGTCGTTGATGCATAGTTTGTCGGTTTTTAGTTCACAAAACTATTCACACTTCAATTTTAGTTCTTGTAGACTCTGAGTGCATGAGCTGTAGTACAGATTGCCTCGGCAAAACTCACAAAAAAAAAAAAAAACCTCAAAACTGTTGGTTTGCAACCATAACCAAAGACCACAGCTAACTCCCTTCCGACTGACTGGATGATGAAGCGCAATGAGTGTTATTTAAAGTCGTTCGTGGACTCAGCTATACAATATTATGAGGATGATAAAATATTATGCAAGTCCAAACTGAACTCTCATTATCATTGAGAGCCAAGAGCATACGAGTTTGCGTGACTGAATGCTTTGAAAGAAACGAAGGAAATGAAAGAAAAGGGTAATTAAAAACAATGAAGCTTAACAATCTATGTGAAATTCACAAAATTGGACATACAAAATCCAACGCAAACTCATAACAATGGAATAGGGATACAATTAGGATTGAGAGTTCAGTTTGGACTTGCATAATATTTTATCATCCTCATAATATTGTATACTGAGTCCACGACGACTTTAAAATAACACTCATTGCCTTCATCATCCAGTCAGTCGGAAGGCAGTTAGCTGTGGTCTTTGGTTATGGTTGCAAACCAACAGTTTTGAGTTTTGCCGAGGCAATCTGTACTACAGCTCATGCACTCAGAGTCTATCAAGAACTAAAATTGAAGTGTGAATAGTTTGTGAACTAAAACCGACAAACTATGCATCAACGACTGAATTGTGTACTTATTGGTGGCTTATTGACTTCTATACTTTGTGGCTGTAGTGGCTACAATAACCTATACAATGGGCCAGTGATACCAATGCCGTAGTGGGTAAGGAAGTTGTTTTCAAATATAAGGTTTAACTTTTGTGGTTTATAAACTTGAGATTCTTTGTGAAATACAGATTATCAGCGCCTTTTTCTTCAACTTATCAATGGGTACAGAGTAAAGCACCATGTGAATCCATTGTACCCAAGCGCTGAGGTAAGTCCCAAGTATTTCTCAGGAGTTTCAATTTTATAAGGATTGAAAGTATCAAAGTATTTCGCTCACTTTACCCATATTGGTGTGGAAAAGTTCTAAAAACGTAGGGTTTGGCATAGGAAAGCATAGTAATATGATTGTGAGTTGTGCTCTATATAATCCGACAGTTGAGCTTGACAAGAGTTGGAAAGATAATGTGTTACGACCATGAATGAAGTAAAAGTAATTTTCAATAAAGATGAACAATGAATTTTTATTTTGGTTTTTATAACAAATATTTATTGAAAACTATCAAGTCCCAAAACAAACCCATCTAACCATATCCCTTTACCAAGATTCTACAAAAGTACTTGAAACTGACAATTCGTTTTGTACTAAAAACTGAATACTAACAAAACAAAAACGTACCCTATCTTTACATCCCTTAACACCTTAGTTCATCATACATAAGCGTTGGCACAAAGAAAAAATTAAACATATTGAGATAAGTCCTCATTCTCCTCTTCAACAGTGTCAGCTTCCTCCTCCTCGTCTTCTTCTTCATCCTCCTCCTCTCCAACAGCACTGACTTTTGCCTTGTCCTCCACATGCTGCTCAGACTTCAAGGTCTTCTTGATTAGTATCATCACGTCCACGCACTTCTGTCCATCCGTATTAATGTGCATTTTCTCGTCCAAATATTCATTATCCATGTCAATGAAGCAGTTAGTTGAGTCCACATCCGGAATGGTGCTGACAGCTTGAATAACAGGGAGCTCGATCCTGGCGCAAACTACAAGTAAACAACAATAACCCAACTATTTAAACCGTTGAGAAAATAATACGATACAATATTTAGCAACGAAAATCCTACCCTTTCACCAAGACGCTCGTCTTCCTCAGTAGAAAACATGCAGATGGTTGCCTCAAGTTGCATCTTCTTATTCAAATTCCCAACGTAGGAAACCACATGCGCGTCTTGTTAAGCTTCTCTAACTCCTTGGCCACGAGGATACAAAGGAGGTCCCTTCCAATAAGCACCACTCCCCGAATAATGGGTACAACTGAAACAAAAACACCAATTTTCAAAACTATTCGTTGCTTTTTACACAAAATAATGTTGGGTATGCACGTACTTTCAAGTTGCTTTTCAACTTCGTTTCTCCAAAGTCTGGACGCTGATATGGAACCACAAAGTGACCTACGGAATCTGAGTTGGCCACAGGAACATCATGATCTTCAATTAAGTGATAAAGGTTGTCCTCAAAGCGACAAAACGTTCTAGGACACCCCAAACTTCTAAACTGGCAAAGGCGAAGTGAACTGAAAAGGAACATACAAAACGATTAGTTCTCAAAATGAATTGTTAACCCCTCCCGTTATCAACAGTTGATATGCACCTACCGAAATTCGCACTGTTCAAACTCATGTTTGACAACTTCCTCCGGCTTCATCTCCAGCTTGTTGCATCCCAACGCCCAAGCTCCGCAAGTGTAGGTGGTATTTTCCAAGAAGTATTGGAAGTAAGCCGTCTTCTTCATCGCATCCGTGATTTTGATGAGTTTGGTGTCACAGACATAGGTATTTGGGTCGTTATAAATTCCCGTGGAGTTCATCTCTGTGAGACAAATTTTTGTCTCGGACTGCTGAAAGCATTGCGTGCAAATGATGTGCCCGAAGCCGCAAACGTATTCAGGAGGGCCACAATATTCCCAGCAGACGCCGCAGGTCAAATCGTATTCAACATCCTCACGTTTCGGTAAATCGACGAGATTGCAAAAGAGAAATGCGATGTCCAACTCGTCATCTGCCTTTTTTGCTTCTTGGTCTTTATTGTTGTCTTCTTGGGGTTGACCTTCTTCTTCCTGTTCCGATTCGTCTTCGTTAGTGGTTTGGGCTCTTCTGTTGACACTCTCAAAGTCACCCTTAAATTGTGCTTTCTTGTATTTTATTAAGGCCAGATACCGTTCATCCAATTCTTCTTCCTCGGTGGGCGTTAGATTTGGTTCAGTAATCAAACTCATGTTGGAACTGAAACCAAGAGAGAAATTAAATTACAACTGTTCCCAAAATTTCACCCAACAACTAGTAACTTTCATAGATATATACTCACACGGAAGATTTAGCAAAACTCGCTGCAAAGCTGGAATTAGAATGAACAGAAATTAAAGTTTCGGAAATTCATTGATATTTTCAGAAATTTTCGAAAAATGAAAAGAAACTTTTTTAAATAAATTAAGGAACAAAACAGCAAGCACAACTATTCGTTCAAAAAGCTGTAAAGTGAATGATGGAAAAATGAACTTCACAGCGTTTATATACCGACCCAAAAACTATTGCAGGTATTAGAGAGAAGAGAACGATTTGTGAGTGAGACAAAGAAAGTTGAAACGTCACCAGAGAATGAAAGGGCAGCTATGTGTACCTATATATTTGGGAACGATGTGAACACGTTAGGTATATTATAGGTAGTTTTTGCATTGCACAAATTACACAAATATTCTTTCAGTATACTGAAACATGATAAATATGTTCGTCGCCGACTGAACATTGTAATAACGAGGTACGGATGTCGTAAAGACATAATTGCTAATTTATTTAACGGCTGATTTTAGGTACTCTGATAAGAGAAGATGATAATTTAAGACGTAGGATTCTGTAGAATGAATGCTGGTTTAATTTATAATGAGTGATCATGCATATCAGCACAATCGGCAGCTGCACAATCAAATGACAATGCCCAATCCCACACGTGATACACCTCGCTGTCTAGAAGTTATACTCCGCGGACTGGTCACAGTCGTCTCCCAAAAAGTACTTTGTTCACTTTTTATTAGTGAGAACTTCCTAGACTTTTCGAACATTTCAGCTTCATGATAATCTTGACAAGAGTATCTTGTCCTAATATTTTTCAGAAATTGCCAAGTCATCTACCCCGAAACTACTTTGCAACGGCTGTCAGCCTTTCCTTGATTCCTCACAAACAATAATACCAAGCCAGCAGTGGTCGCGGCTTGCACCATCTTCGTCAATCAGGGATTTAATCTTTAACTCAACCGCCATACTTTTTCCGCCAGAAAATCCACTGTCAACGAGATTACTTCCAACCGCCTCCACCAAATCTGGAATCCAATAACTCCACAGTAAAACAACGACTCACACACTCCACCAGTCCACTTGAAAAACAGGTAATTAAGGAGACACTTAATCCAGTTGACACTTCTCTGACTTTGGAACGGGGTTGGCATCAAGTACCCGAGTCTCAGCTTTACATTAAAGTTTCTTCTGGCGTTTTATGACTGACTGACACATTTATGTCAAAAGAAAGCGCTGGGAAGTTGCCTTCGAGCTGGAGAGCTCGAAGATATGTAAGTCGCACTCTCTGTAAAATCTGCTGGATAATTGTCCATGGTGAGGCAGAGGTGGGGTTTAGAGTTGAGCGGGAATCGGTGTCGCAATAAAAGTTAAAATTGGCTTTAACCAAATTTTCAAGGGTGAGAGAACTCCAGTTCAGTCCTTCCAATAAGAGTTTGTCTGGAAGGTCGAGCTCAATTCTTTGAAGCATCCTACCCAAGTTTGGGAGAGTGGCGAGGAGACCAGCTTCAAATTGATTTATTAAACAAGCTGGTGGATTGAGATCCAGACACAAGTAGACCGGATGTGGAGTTTCAGCAAGAGCTGAAGTTGGGGCGAATAGAGACTCAAGGCTTTTCAACTGGGCAAGCATGGGCACATCATCCCTTACTTATAATTGTAAGGGATATTCTCATAAATGTCAAATAATGGAACGTCAATGTTGAAGCAAATTTTGTGGACGATCTCCTTCCAAGTTTTGCAAACGAGTCGACAACTCCGTGCTATTTTGAGGGAGGCTGGACTGTCAGACATGTCACCAATCTGAAAACAAACTCCACGTCACTAGCTGGCGTTACTTCCCGAGCTTGTGTCAACTGACGCTCACTGATGTCCTGACGTGACATTTTATTAAAGTACGCAAAATTTGCGATGGGTCACACAAAGTAAGACGATTAGTACAGCTTGCTTTGGGCCATGTTTCAAATTATGATTATGTTTTGATTTTTAAATTCAATAAAAATGTCAAATTTACTAGAGAAATCTACTAAAATCCAATGAATGTTGAAGGGATATTATCCAGTAAAAAATTGTATGTGTGAGGTGGAACGAGACATGAAAGGAAATTTGTAGAAAATACTGAATGCACGAAAGGAATGTAAAGAAGAGCCAAAAAAGTGTAAATTTTAATGAGTTTTTTCTCCGCGCATAAGCTTTTAGGTACATTCAGACGTCTTTAAGAGGTAAAACGGAATGGAACCACAAAATAAAGGTATTTTTGTAAGGATACAAAAAACCACTCAAAATGTTGGGCTTGTAGATGCGTTTTATGTTCTTACAAACATTGAATTGGAATATTGAGGCAAGAATACATACACACGATTTGGCTGAAACGAAACAAACAAGAAGCTTTTGAAAAGAGAAAACTTTATGAAAATTACAAAATATTCATACTAAAAAATTTTATATATTTTTTGACAAAGTAGACAAAACAACATTTCCCTATTGCAGTCAGTATACCAAAGTAACATTCTCCGCATTTTCTGAATATACTACTTCTTCACAATCTCTTTCACACATACCAGATGGGCAAGAACGTATTTATTAAACGGAGAAACTGAAATATGCACAACCTAGCCATCAAATGTGATACATTTTATTTAGTTTCAAGGAGCATGGGTTCTCTGGAAAGTTTAATCAGTAACTAATTGAATTCCAGTTGTGCATAACGCTGGGTGCCCCCAAACATGAGCAAAGGAAAAGATTTTATTTTATGTTACAAGAATAACCAAAACCATTATGAGAAAAAGAAACTGAAGACTAATTTAACTCAAACTACTAAAAATGCAGAGAGCAAAATCAGAAATGCACATCTATCCAGTCCTATCAGGAAGAACGGGAAATGATGGTGATAATAGAGAAATATAACATCGCAAAGAGCTTATACAAAAAATTATCCTTAAAGAGAACTTTATCTCCGTCAATCACTCAATGAACACCAGTAACATGGCAAAGATCCAGCTAACACGGGCGGGCTCACCCACACTTTTCACTGAAACAATCATTTCCTATTAAGGTACATTTAGCTAGTTAAACCCAACTTAAAACATAATGGAAGTAAGTTAAACCACCAAAAAAAAGATGCATGGATAAATATGCATAGCGTCTTTTCCACCAACAAACAAAGCTCTGGGCATTGCAACACCAATGAGAAATGTCGTAAGTTTAAATCTCGTTTAACAAAGGAGACACGGAAAAATCCTGTTTGGCCAAGAGACCAAGTCATTTCGTTTTGTTCTGCTTTGCTGCTGGTTGTGTGCATTTGCTCGTCAACATTCGTTTGGTTCGATCTCATTCATCCGCATTCACCGGAAATCAACGATCCTCGTAACTATCAACCTAATAGAGTTTTTAGTTTTACAGTTGCAATTAATTCGTTGATTGTTGTCACATCCCAGTGAGATCGGTTTTGGTTGATTTAGTTGTCGGTGTCGGTAAGTTTAACAAGTTGATTGTTGGTTATCATGATTTAATTGTGTGGTTAGTAGCTAATCGATTTTGGCTGATTTAATCATCAGGTACTAAGATGAGTGGTCAAACAGGAGGAGTGCAGGTGGGAGCTCAAAAAAACCCAAGGGTCCGGTTTCAGCGTATGCGTTTTTCGTCAGGAACTGCTGGGCTGAGTGGAAGCAGGAGGGATCCGAGAAGCTGTCTTTTGCAGATCAATCCAAAAAGTGTGCAGAGTTGTGGAAAGTAGTTCCCTCTCCCAAAGGAATCCTTGATGTTTGGATTAGATTTGAAATTGTAATTTAATTGACTTTTTCTGTTTGAGGAAATGGACGCCAAAAGAAGCCGTTCGTAGAACTCCAAAGAAGGATAGATCCGCCACGAGAAGGAGATGAGGAGCTACGTACCTCCTACTGGGACTACCGCCGCCAAAGGAGCCGGAAACGTCCCCGTCAAAGGGGTTAAGGTCAAGAGGATGAAAAAGGTGAAGGATCCCAACGCTCCGAAACGGGCACTCTCCGCCTTCTTCTGGTTCGGCCACGACGAGCGGGCCAAGGTGAAGGGGGCTAATCCGGAGTTTGGAATCGGAGACGTGCCAAGGAACTCGGCAAGATGTGGGGAGGAATGAACGACGCTGCTAAATCCAAGTACCAGATGATGGCGAGTCGAGATAAGGCCCGATACCAGAAGGTAATCTAGTCAATTAGTGATTATTTAGGTTTTTTGCTAAGCTCGTCGAATGGCTAATCATTTTTTTTTTTGTTTTTGGAAGGAAATGGAGGAGTACATAAGACTGACTGAAATTCGCGCTGGTGCCGCCGCTCAGATGGAGGAAGACGACGATGATGATGAGTTCGAAGGGGAGGAGGAACAAGAATACGAGTACGATAATCGGGATGATGATTTTGTGTATTGAGTTTTGCTCTGTATTTTTACTTTATTTCGTACGATTAATGTTTTTGAGGTTACGGCCTATTTATGTTTCTTTATCTTAAAATAAAACTATCTTTGCTTAGTTTCCACTAATAATATTTATCTGTACTTAATCATATTCTTTATTTGACTGTCATAATCTTATTATTTTAAAACCGAATTAGAAATAGAGTTAGCAGTACTATATACAACTCCGTCACGAATCCATAGCTTACTCGGTGACTTCCTTGATCCCCACACCGATGGCTTCACTTCTAGCAGCTTATGCAGTATCTCCAACTCGTTCTTATCATTTAGAAACCGTTCTCGGTCTTCTGAAGGACCAGCGACTGTCTCAATTTGGCTACTAGACACGACGACTCGGTGATGAGCCAGAGGGACACCAGCTATAGTACAGGAAAAGAGAGGAGATCCAAATCAAATGTTCTTGGGCAAGAAGGGGCTGTGGAGGAAATGACAACCACATTACTCAGCTTGAGAATCCACAACAAGGATAACCGTGACCAGAATTTGTTCAAGCCATCGGAGACGGTGAGGAGGTGGCTGAACCTCTGGCCAATGAGTGACTGTGCTTGACCCTTGAAGAACAGAGGGGACGAGAACTCGTTGAAGAGGAAGTGCTCGAAATCTTTCACGGTGGAGTAGATTGTAAATGGGAGGATTGTGTAGCAAAGGAGCTCAATTTCCCAAGTAGAATATGACGAGAAGGAATACTTCAACCCCGATGAGGAGCCAGTCTCCTCCAGATCTTGAAATAATGTTGAGCCACAGCTTGGAGTGTGGATTAACTTTTTGGGATACTCGTGGAACAAGGTCGTTTTGTCGTAGTAAATGCAAGTCACGAGCAGTACACAGAAAATGGAGAGGTATACGAACAAGTGGTGGTTACGAGCTCCTCGATTGGCTGGAGGGATTAGAACAGGCAAGATTGAGCACGGATTGCAGGAAGATCATTATGTATTTGAGAAGATTGTATAGCTTGGGTCTTTCAAATGTTGTAAAGCGGAGAGATTAAGGGTAGAAGACGGGCTTGAATGGGAAGGGTAGACAATAATAACCGAAGGTGAACTAACGGGGCAACGTGTGACTGGAACGGGAACGCAACGCAAGTTCTTTTTGTTGAACAGGAGGACTTTTGAGGTTGGGGTTCTGAATATAGTAATTTCCAAGTAGGTGGCTGTGCGTACGAAGAAATGTCCTTGTTTTCCAATTCCTTGCTGTGGAGACATAGTGAAGTGAAATGGAGAAGTAGTTAACAGTTTGGAGGAAAGTAGGACAGCATTTTGCTCTTGAGCAACTACATACTCAAGCTTCCTCCAGAATTGTGAGTGAAAACAGTTGTGGAAGTTTGGAAATAGAAACGATTTATACTTGCCCATCATAATGATTCATTGTTTTAGATTGTCAGTTGGAACTCAGAGATGAAAGAAATGTATAAATCGTTTCTATTTCCAAACTTCCACAACTGTTTTCACTTCACAATTCTGGAGGAAGCTTGGAGTATGTAGTTGCTCAAGAGCAAAATGCTGTCCTACTTTCCTCCAAACTTAACTACTTCTCCATTTCACTTCACTATGTCTCCACAGCAAGGAATTGGAAAACATGGACATTTTTCGTACGCACAGCCACCTACTTGGAATTACTATATTCAGAACCCCAACCTCAAAGTCCTCCTGTTCAACAAAAAGAACTTGCGTTGCGTTCCCGTTCCAGTCACACGTTGCCCCGTTAGTTCACGTTCGGTTATTATTGTCTACCCTTCCCATTCAAGCCCGTCTTCACCCTTAATCTCTCCGCTTTACAACATTTGAAGACCCAAGCTATACAATCTTCTCAAATACATAATGATCTTCCTGAAACCGTGCTCAATCTTGCCTGTTCTAATCCCTCCAGCAATCGAGGAGCTCGTAACACCACTTGTTCGTATACCTCTCCTTTTTCTGTGTACTGCTCGTGACTTGCATTTACTACGACAAAACGACCTTGTTCCACGAGTATCCCAAAAAGTTAATCCACACTCAGGCTGTGTCTCAACATTATTTCAAGATCCGGAGAAGACTGGTTCCTCATCGGGGAAATAGAAGTATTCCTCCTCGTCATATTCTACTTGGGAAATTTGTGAGCTTCTTTTGCTACAAATCCTCCCTTTACAATTTACTCCACGTGAAAGATTTCGAGCACTTCCTCTTCAACGAGGTCTCGTTCCCTCTGTTCTTCAAGGGTCAAGCACAGTCACTCATTGGCCAGAGGTTTAGCCACCTTCTCACCATCTCCGATGGCTTGAACAAATTCTGGTCACGGTTATACTTGTTGTGGATTCTCAAGCTGAGTAATGTGGTTGTCATTTCCTCCACAGTCCCTTCTTGCCCAGAAACATTTGATTCGGATGTCCTCCCTTTTCCTGTACTATGTGGTGTCCCTCTGGCTCTTTACCGAGTCGTCGTGTCTAGTAGCCAAATTGAGACAGTCGCTGGTCCTTCAGAAGACCGGAGAACGGTTTCTAAATGATAAGAACGAGTTGGAGATACTGCATAAGCTGCTAGAAGTGAAGTCATCGTGTGGGGATCAAGGGAAGTCACCGAGTAAGCTATGGATTCGTGACGGAGTTGTATATAGTACTGCTAACTCTATTTCTAATTCGGTTTTAAATATAAGATTATGACAGTCAAATAAAGAATATGATTAAGTACAGATATAATATTATTAGTGGAAACTAAGCAAAGATAGTTTTATTTTAAGATAAAGAAACATAAATAGGCCGTAACCTCAAAAACATTAATCGTACGAAATAAAGTAAAAATACAGAGCAAAACTCAATACACAAAATCATCATCCCGATTATCGTACTCGTATTCTTGTTCCTCCTCCCCTTCGAACTCATCATCATCGTCGTCTTCCTCCATCTGAGCGGCGGCACCAGCGCGACTTTCAGCAGTCTTTGTACTCCTCCATTTCCTTCCAAAAACAAAAAAATGATTAGCCATTCGCCGAGCTTAGCAAAAAACCTAAATAATTACTAATTGACTAGATTACCTTCTGGTATCGGGCCTTATCTCGACTCGCCATCATCTGGTACTTGGATTTAGCAGCGTCGTTCATTCCTCCCCACATCTTGCCGAGTTCCTTGGTCACGTCTCCGATTCCAAACTCCGGATTAGCCCCCTTCACGTTGGCCCGCTCGTCGTGGCCGAACCAGAAGAAGGCGGAGAGTGCCCGTTTCGGAGCGTTGGGATCCTTCACCTTTTTCATCCTCTTGACCTTAACCCCTTTGACGGGGACGTTTCGGCTCCTTTGGCGGCGGTAGTCCCAGTAGGAGGTACGTAGCTCCTCATCTCCTTCTCGTGGCGGATCCTATCCTGCTTTTGGAGTTCTACGAACGGCTTCTTTTGGAAGGCGTCCATTTCCTCAAACAGAAAAAGTCAATTAAATTACAATTTCAAATCTAATCCAAACATCAAGGATTCCTTTGGGGAGAGGGAACGTACTTTCCACAACGCTGCACACTTTTTGGATTGATCTGCAAAAGACAGCTTCTCGGATCCCTCCTGCTTCCACTCAGCCAGCAGTTCCTGACGAAAAACGCATACGCTGAAACCGGACCCTTGGGTTTTTTTGAGCTCCCACCTGCAGCTCCTCCTGTTTGACCACTCATCTTAGTACCTGATGATTAAATCAGCCAAAATCGATTAGCTACTAACCACACAATTAAATCATGATAACCAACAATCAACTTGTTACAACTTACCGACACCGACAACTAAATCAACCAAAACCGATCTTCACTGGGATGTGACAACAATCAACGAATTAATTGCAACTGTAAATAACTAAAAACTCTATTAGGTTGATAGTTACGAGGATCGTTGATTTCCGGTAAATGCGGATGAATGAAATCGAACCAAACGAGAGTTTGCGAGAAAATGCTCACAACCAGCAGCAAAGCAGAACAAAAACGGAATGAATTGCTCTCCTTGGCCAAACAGGGTTTTCCCTGTGTTTTCTTTGTTAAACGAGATATTTAAAATTGCCACTTTTCTCATTGGTGTTGCAAAGTGCCCCAGAGCTTTGGTGTGTTGGAGGAAAAGACGCTATGCATATTTATCCATGCAATTTTCGTTTTGGTGGTTTAACTTACTTTCATTATGTTAGAAGGTGGGTTTAACTAGCTTAATGCACTTTAAATATGGGGAAAATTATTGTTTCAGTGAAAAGTGGTTGGTGACCCGGTTTCTTTGTTAAAATGCCAATGCTTACTAATTATAACGATGAACTTTGCCAGGCATTATGTTACTGGTGTTCAATGAGCGATTGACGGAGATAAGTTTCTCTTTAAGGATAATATTTTGTATAAGCTCGTTGCGATGTTAAAGTTCTCTATTATCACCATCATTTCCTGATCTTCCTGATAGGAATGAGATGTGCATTTCTGATTTTGCACTCTGCATTTTGAGTAGTTTGAGTTAAATTAGTCTTCAGTTTCTTTTTCTCATAAAGGTTTTGGTTGTTCTTGTAATATAAATCTTTTCCTTTGCTCATGTTTGGGGGCACCCAATGTAGTGCACAACTGGATTCAAATACATACTAATTAAACTTTCCAGAGAACCCATGCCTCTTGAAACTAAATAAAATGTATCACATTTGATGGCTAGGTTGTGGATATTTCAGTCTCTCCGTTTAACAATACGTTCTTGACCATCTGGGTATGTGTGAAACAGATTGTAAGGCAGTAGTGTATTCAAAGAATGCATAAATGTTACTGTGGTTATCATGTAAGGGGAACTTGGGGCAGAATGAGGTTGGGCAAGAGGCGCA
>LJIJ01004096.1:0-16123 GCA_001718145.1 Orchesella cincta
AACCAACCAAAACATGGTTGTATGGATTTTGAGTACATATGAACAGCCCATGACGTCATTTTTTAAAAATTTTCTTTTGTTCATTACTCGTAGGCGCATGAAAATATTTTCTCAGTTTTTTCTGAGTGGGTTCTTAACTACTTGACAGTACGATTCTATCATTTTATGATAATATTTTCATGCGCCTTGCTGTTAAAGCCTATCAAAGTTTACATTGTTAACTGCCAAAATTTCGAAATATCAAAATTTCAAATTTTTTGCATGTTCATTAATGGTATTCATAATGTTTTGGAATAGCCAAGTTGTCTAATACTTTTTAGTTTTCATGTAAATAATTATTTTATGTTACATCATAAGTTTGAAAAACTACCATATTTGAGTGAAAACTGCACATTAAAAATATCTAAAAACTACGTATTTTTCTTCTTTAAAAACTGAATCTATCTGCATATGAAAATCCCGAATCTAAATTATGTCGCCGACCATTTTTCGTGAGTTGGTGCGTTCAGCATCATGAACAGTTTGTAACTATGATAAAAGAATATCGCAAAATAGGTGTGAGAGGAATTTAAAAGTTAACACGTAAATTCAAAGAGTTCTTCAATTAACGAAATACAGTCATGTTATGAATACCATATAATCATTTTTTAAGCTGAACCCTTGCATCCTTTCGAAAAATCTCTTTGCTATTTCAACTAAGCGAAGCTTCTACCACTGATTTTTCGGATTGTCCATCCTATCCATAATAAATATAACGTTAAAATTTTCAGATCAGTAACACTTTCGTTAACGTCATGTCAGTCGGAGCAGTCTCTATTGGTTTTCTTGTTAAACCACAAAAACCTTTCATTTAATATAGTTCACAATTCGTTCTAATCGTTATTTTGGTATCAAGAAACTTCTTATCAGAATATTTGTATTTGTTTTTAAAGCACTACAATCAGCGATCCTTTTTACAATACTTTGTGATAACTGTTATAGCCAAACAGTTCTAAATATGGTGGTATTCAGCCAAATGTTCCTTACCGGATTGCTTACTGTCAATTTTTCCCATTTTATGCCAACAATGTATCAATGTTTGGTTCAGCTAACGTGACCGGGGTTGGGTTTACCCTATTTGCTATATCAAGGAGGTTAGGTAGGAGTTTTGGCCAAGAAATTTCTGGCAAATAAAAATAGTGAATTCTTTTGGTTTAATAGGGTCTGAGAGGGATACCTTTACTGCTCCAGCTGGAGTGCCCAGACCAAAACCCTATTAAAGTGTGGTGCTAGATTTGCTCTAACCAGGGATGCAATGACTTACTACATTAATGTTTTAAACACAAACTTAACTAACGTAGTTTACTTATTAAAACTTACACTTGTAAGATTTTTTTAGCAATAAATAAATGTGGCAGATAGCTTTTCGATTTTATTTAATATTTTAAGCTTGATTCATATATTTGCTGTAATAAATATTGTGTAAATGGATTCATTGTAGAATATAATTTAATCGGAAAAAGATGTTTTGGGTTTACGCGATTTTCACAGGTCGCAAATGTCAAAACAGCCTAGTATATTAAACGACTGATAACACAGGCCCACGTTACTTGGCCACAAATGAGGTTTAAGCATTGGGCTGTTCCACCTCACAAATGCCCCATGTTTACCTTACCTAACCTACCAACACACACAGTTAAATTTAGTCTACATCGCGGGCATTGTGAGGTGGAACAGCCCAATGCTTAAACCTCATTTGTGGCACGTAAGTGGGCCTGTGATAACATATGGTTAAGCCCCGTGTTTTTAGTTAGTATTTAGTATCCATCCAAAGTCTGGTATTGTAAAGCTATGATAGTTCACAAATAAATAAAATCATGTTGATCGTTTGTGAAGGATTTAAAAAAAGTTTTCAGCGAAGGTTGATATGTGTATGTTAATAGAAACTTATGGTAGCAATGATACCTTTAAAATGCCCTTAATAATTTAGAAACCTTATGGACTGTCGACGTTAAAACCATTATTATTGAATTCTATAAAATAATTATGAACTTGACAATATCAAACTAAACCCATTTACTAATAATCTTGTACATCCAACCTAAAAAATAATCCGAAAAATTATGTAACTCACAAATATCAAAATCCATTGATAAAATGAAAACTACCTTAAGATGCTCTACACGTTCAGAAGTTCAACCGTGGAAGCCTACTAGTTAAAAGTTAAAAGTTAATTGGACGGTTTTCGGCATTTGCCATACCATCTTTATTGTCAACTTTCAAATTACAATCGGGATTATCAAGTCTGAACCTTAACTATGAGCCATTAGGTGCAATGCTCGCAGGAGATGGTGTGGGGTAGGGAAAAAACTCCAACTGAAATGCAACATGATATTAAGAACGCAATTATTATGTTGGAGAACAAACCTACCCCGGCGAGGATTCGAACTCACGCCTCATTTGAACACCAGCATACGCAGGGCTGAACCTTGCACGTATGCCATCGCGCTCTCCTCTTGTGGAAGCCTACTAGTTACAAAACTGTTATTCACATTTCCATCGCTACTGCGTGTGGGTAACAAATCAACATCTGTATTAAATATTATGCTGCAGATCGGATTCATTTCATTAACAACAAAAACTGAACAGATAAATCGAGTGCGCAATTAATACATCGTAAAGGTGTTTGTGGTTCCAAAAAATTAGACTCACCTAGCTTAATTTTGATTGGAGGGCAGGATTTGTAAAACATTAGAATTTGCTTCGTTTTTACGTTGATTTTCCACTCCATGGTGCATTGCTTTTTTAATTTTTCAATTATCTTTTCTGAGTCAGTGTACAGGGAGACCATTAAACCGCCAATGCAGACAGTGATGAAAAGAACGCAGTTTGAGCCAGGCATTACAAAGTAGCCAATAAACAGAAAGTTC
The DNA here is from genome assembly GCA_001718145.1 of Orchesella cincta. Taxonomy (NCBI): domain Eukaryota; kingdom Metazoa; phylum Arthropoda; class Collembola; order Entomobryomorpha; family Orchesellidae; genus Orchesella; species Orchesella cincta. Next base: position 2,910 of record LJIJ01004096.1, read on the forward strand.
TCTGCCGAAGGTTCCAACCTGACAACAACCGAGATACTAAATGATAGACAAAAAATGGCACCAACAACTATAGATAAAAATGCGTTCTCTAATATGCGGTTGTTTAGCAACGCCATCACTTGCATTTCCCGGTATTTCATTTCTGCTGAAGAATCTTTCAGAATATTTGCTTTCCAATATACATTTTTGAGAATCTGCATAAATAAATGTAACAAAATATGAATTATAATAACACAAGATGGAAAATGCAAAAAACAATATTTAAAGAAAAAATCTAACATTTGAAGGTGTTGATGCAGTTTCAGCAAACCAAAATGTTGAGTCCTGCCATACCAAATACAGAACAGACGTAGCCATAGTTCCAAAAGAAAAAATTAAAGTACAAAACTCCAATTTTGCAAAATTCCATTAAAGTTGTTTCGTAGAGATTCCGATCAACTTGGCCAGTATCGTTGGGAAAGCACTCCGGTACAAGCCACCACGCCAATAGTGTAGCTCTGCAGGGGTACTTCCAGTGAAATCCAAAGCAGTAGATTGGGGGAACCAGCCGTAAAAATAGTGCTCCGGACCAAGCAACAAATATATTCAATCGTTGGATTGGTATATTAAAAGTTGCAATAACTTGTTCCTTTTTTGAAACAGCAAACAATCCGTTCACGTAAGAAATAAGGTCTGCGGTGCGGTGACTAGCAACTTTTTCATATGCCACAATAAGATAGATAGATAGATAGTTTATTGTGTTTCATAAAATTGAGCCAACAGCCCACACACAATTTATATGTAGTATTTTTTGAAATATCGGGTACAGTTCCTTGAACAAATCATAATCTGAATATAAACAAACAACTGGCACCTTACAGGCGCCAGTCAAAACAAAAGGAAGGTGCTTGAAGCTTGGAAAGTTAACTTCTAATACAAATAATGGTAAGTTTAAATATATATATTATATGATCGGTATACTGCAGCGTTTCGCTGCAGCATGCCGAATGAAGCCGCAAATTTGGTGAACGTCTTCTGGGTTGTATATTGGAGCGCTTTGTGGAAATAACGCCGACTTTGGACTTTGAGTAAGGTGGTATTGGTAAGGCTAGAACGTAGGTTATGGTAGAGCTTGCACTTGTAGAAAACGTGGAATAGGTCATCATTATCTGCTGTATTACAAATATTGCAATATTTGGTCGGGGAAAAGATTATTTTGGTACGGTTGACATACAAATTGAGGAAATTGAGTCTGTCGGGGTGCAGCCGCAGTTGGGCAAACAATCGTTTTGTGTGAAGTGACATCTCAAAGTTGAGGTATGGTTCGCGGTGAGAGTTGTGCTTCATTCTTGCATAAAGTGAGCTGAACTTTGAGCTGTTCTCAAGTCTTGCAAGGTCTTCAGCTTCCATATGCTGTTGTACTGCCAGCCACGTTGGTGTAATGGACTCGTGGCGTGCTTCCAGCTCCAGGTCGCAAAGGTTGATTGAGTCATTTGCCCCGCAGGTATCAATCATTTTCTGCACGGAATTGAGCCATGTTGGGTGCTTAGATTTGTCTGGCAATCTTATCAATTCATCTAAACAGATCCTAGGTAACCTTGATTTGGCGAAATTCGAGACTTTGAACCACCATCCCAACGATCTGTCGAGGACCGTTGAGACTATGTGATCTGTGCCGGTTTCTAGGCGCAGCATGTACCCTGGTGTATAATCGGGAAGCGAGAGTAGTCGTTTTAGGAACTTGAGCTGGATCTGTTCTAATTCTTTCAAATAGTTCACACCCCAAACCTCCCCTGCGTAAAGAGGACAGATAGGACTAGCGAATTGAGGAGTTTTGGCGACTTGGGTTCTCACGATTATTGAAACGACACTCCCTATGACCCCTGCACATTTTTGTTTCACCTTTTCCAGGTGTTTATGGAATTTCCCACATGAACAGAAGGTGACTCCCAGGTAGGTGAAGTCCTCTACTATTTCAACTGGTTCCTCACGGTACTTAAAAATGAAGGTCTCTCCGGATTTATTATGGAAGTGATGGAATATCAAAACTTTTGTTTTGGCCACGTTAACTGTTAGGCCTTTTTCTTCACAGTATTTTGATAGGCAATCAAGCTTTTGCTGGAGGTGGACAGGGTTATCGGCAAGTATCACCAGATCGTCAGCGTACGCAAGTACATGAATTATAGTTTTGTGGTTGATGTTAATTCCACGAATTCCCTGGGCTTGGAGTAATGCAAAGATATCTTCTATATCACCAATGAATAGTGCAAAGAAAATAGGGCTGGTGAGTTCACCTTGTAGTACACCTTCCGCCACATCGAACTTTGAGCTAGGACCCTCACCTGTGCGGACTCTCATTGTTGCCTTAGAGTACATATCTTTAAAAATGCGTATAAACTTTGCGCTCACTCCGACGTCGTTTAGGCGACTCCATAGTTTCTTGTGGTTAACCGAGTCAAAAGCTCTTGCAAAGTCTACGAAAACGAGGTGCAGCTTTCTTCTCTTCATGCGTCGTCTTGATATCTGTCTGATAGCTTCAAGTGTAAAGATATGATCTACACAACCTCTTTTCTTTCGAAAACCCGCTTGTGACTCAGGCAGCAAGTCGTTAGATTCCACCCATTCTTCAAGGCGTGCAAGCATGATGCTTGTGAAGAGTTTTAATACTGTGTTAATGAGGGAGATGCCTCTATAATTTCTCGGATCCTCTGGGTCACCTTTCTTGAACACATGACAACTTCAATATCAATTAGTTCTTCTGGTACGCACTCCGTACTTGAATTGGTTGAAGAATTGTTTTAACACTTTTATCCAAGGAATAGGTAAACTTTTCAGGAATTCATTGCGTATGCCGTCAAGTCCCGGGCTTTTGTTGATCTTTAACTTATTCAAGGCTGCCAGTATTTCTTTAGTAGAGATTGCGAGGTCTAGATCTGGATGTTCTACGCCGGAGTATGTTGTTGCGTCAATTTTCTGGGTGGAGGACATCGTTGTAGAAAGCTTCCCACTTTGCTTTTTTGATTGGGCAGACGCGGAAGTCAGAGCCTCTAAGCTTTTTGACGGTGTTCCAGAAGTCTTTCGGGTCTGCTGATTTGGATTAATTCTTCTTATGGTTTAGGTATGCGTGCAGATATTTTTGTTTGAAGCCCTTCTTTTTGCACTTTCTGAGGGAGGCTCTTAGGACTTTTTTGGCTTGCTTACACTCAGTGTCGAACCAAGGTTTATTAGGTTGCTGCGGTCTTGTGTTAGACGCACTGTGTAGCTCATGTTTGTTACTTTTGCTGCTTTTGCTATGCTTCTTTAAAGGTTGAGTACAGTTCTGATGGTGTTCCGTTTAAATCAATTTCGGATGAAGAGTCTAGAAGACATTTGTAAACTCTTGGCTTTTCTGGTAACCATCGAAACTTGGTGGTAACTACTTGTCCCGGACAGCACACTGTCCTACGGAGGTGTAGTGAATTAGTCGCAGGCCATTCAAGTATGGCTGCAATAGGCTGATGGTCAGACGCACTAAGTTCTTCCACAGCAAAGTCGTTTACTTTGGAGCATAGCTCAGAAGCAACCCATATATAGTCTAATACACTGTTTGCACCGTTTCGTACGAATGTGAACTCACCAAAGGGTCAGAAGCTGTTCTGCCATTAAGAAGGATTAGGCCTAGGTCGCAAAATTTGTTGAGTGTTCTCCCCTTGGGTTAAGGGTAGTGTCTCGAGATTTTCGTTCTTGATTGAGACTGTGTCTTCGGCAATTTCATCAGGTAGGGTGATTTGTTGGACAGTCTTGCATTAAAGTCTCCCCCAACTATTAGGTTTTCGTGTAAATGTTGCTCAAGGCTTTCGGAAAGTTCGGTAATAAGTGGGTTATATTCAGTTTGTGGGGGGATGTAGGTACAAGCAATTATTATTCGTTTTCCGTCTTGTCCTTTAAGTTTTGCATTATCCAATTAATTTCTTGGTTTCCTCAGTTTCAAATGCAGTTTTGTCGTACAAAATCATAATTCCTCCTTTTGCTCTGCCCATTGGGTTGTTTTTTACTGCAGAACTGACTATGTAGTCATATTTATTAAGGATAGTGGTAGTTTGTAATTGTTATTTTCTAGCCATGTTTCTGTAAGTCCTATTATCGATGCGGAAGTGAGACTTTCTATTTCTTCATTATCTAATTCATTAAGGTTTCTGATTCCTCTGCAGTTCCAGAATGTAATTTTTATTTGGTCGTCGTTTGGGTTTAATTTGATGAATGATGTGCTAGTATCGCTTTCTGATGTATCTGTTAAATTATGTGGTAATATTCTAAATGTGTTTGTGGTGGGTTGTGTGTGAGCGGGCTGTTTTCCTATGCGGAGTTGGCAATCTCCATTGCTTCTGCATTTGGCACAAGCTGTGACCAATGGAGGTTCGATCATCTACTATGATTTCGTAAGTGGGCCAGCGAATCTCTGCTTTTTGTTTGTTCTTCATTGCCTCTTTTTCTTGTCAGACAAGATTTTTCTGACTTTGCGTACGTTATACGGATAGTCAGGCCAATGAAATGCCTGCGGGTGTCTTGTGTTTTAAGCTGAGCACCTTGAATCTGTCTGTTTCGGACACAAAATATGCACTTATAGGGCGTGGTTTCCCACCTGGCAAAAGTTTTTCCGATTCGTCGGGCTGATGTGCAAGTTTCGCCTGTTTGTAGCTTTTCATAGATTAGTTGGTTCACCTTTTGCGATGTCGTTTGGGTGTTTTCATCAACTTCGTCTTGGATTCCGTGAATGATCAAGTAATTTTTATTGATTCGTTCTTGTAGGTGAAGGATGTGGTCTTTGTGTTCTATAAGCTCGTTTCGGAGAGAGGTGACCTGTCCCTCAAGTGTTGTTACTTGACTTTGCAAGATTTCTTGGTTCTGGCCATTGTAGCTTTGATTTCACCTAGGTGTTGTTAGCTTATCAAACCGCTCATCTAGGCGCTTGTCGCTTTTCCAGGCGCTCGGTAAGGAATTTGATTATGGCCATGTCGCTTGTTGATAGCTGCTCGTTATCAGGCATTGTTGATTTCTGTTGGCTGTTAGGTGAGCTATCTGCCTTCCTTTTCTTTGTATTGTTTGTTTATCAAACTGGTTCACTAAGTCTCTAACGTTAGCACTGTTGCTCTCGGACATGTCACCCGAGTCACTGCTGCTCATTGCATCCTCTCAAGGTCAGCACACTGACCTTCGAGATCATTTATACAGTTGTACAGCACTCGGTCAGCACACTGACCATCGGCTTCGCAGTAATTGTGTTGTTACCTGTTACTATTCCACAGTTGAACAAACTGTTAATATGAAGGCCCCCCGCCTTGTCTCCTACGACTACTACTACTTTTCCCACACGTATGCAGCTGTAATGGTATGATATGATGATGGTCCATCTATAGTGTCTTATGCATGAAAAAAAGGTCAAGTGTAGAAGAAAGAGAGATTATCTTGACTGGAGCTTTAGCTCCATTAAACATACCTTCCTTGAACTTCTTTGTGCACCTGCCGTCAGACCTAATTTGCATAAACAAAAACCTGTGGGGGTACCCCTACATATGAATGAGGAGACCAAATCATGAAACACTACCACTATTAAAACAACAATTTTCACTATCTAAGGTAGTTAGAAATTGAAAACTAAAATATTCTCCGTGACACTGAGTTCACGGGATCAAAAAATGATATATTCTCTCGCTGATGTACTTCCACTAGTTATTTTTCACAATAAAAAACTGGAGCTAACGAAACCGTGTACACACTCTCCAAGCCCAAGCCGCCCTTCCCCGAAAGCTCATATAGCATTACACACATACAATTGTCGATATACCATGTCCTTGTCAATGTTTGATAAGGTGTTACGAGATGCTTGATAAGGTTAGCCCCCTCATTCCAAGACTATTTATTCGAATGAACGTTCCATGTAAATACCGTCAAATAACGTGGAGAAAAATCGGACAAAATGAAGCCAATATGTAATTCTCGTTTGATTATTGATGAAGTAATTTGATCAATTAAAATGGTCATGCAAAAAAATTAAAATTTAAGTCCATTTACAATTTTTCCTGATGAAATATGGCATTTCATCGTGTGACTGGGCTCCAAACCTGAAGTTTTATCTGTTTGCTCATACTACAAGGAAAGTATATTCTAATTAACACAAAAATGTATCGTCACAGATTCGACTTGGCAGGCATTTCAAAAGTAGACTCATGACTCCGTATAAAAGAACAACTTGTCAAATATTGAGATCATTCATCGCTTGTGCTTTCTCTTGGATCTTAGTTTCAGAGCCAAAGTTTCAAGAAAGTACTAACAGTGGTGTTTAAACCAGCTTTTGTGATTGAACTATTTGCAACGATTGTCCTCCTGCATTCACCGGCTACAAGCATTTCAATCCCTGTCCAGAACGTTAATCAGCAAAGGGGAGACGGCGTATAAAAATGAGTTTCCTTATATCGTGTGGGTTTACGTGCATCTGTCTAAAAACAAGGAAAGATTTTGTTTGGGATCTTTAATTGCATTGGTAAAAATATTTTTCAGATTTGTTTGATAAATTAAAGTATGTAAGTTAACATCATCCTAATGCACAATGTCCAATATTAGAAAACTTTCTGACAACAGCTAAATAGACGAAAAATAAATTTTATTTTCAGAATTTCGCTTTTCAACTTTTAAGAGCGGTTTCTGATGTACAATTAGGTGAGGATTACGATAAATTTGTTTAAAATTCTTTTTCTAATTTTGCAGTATCCTTACGTCAATGCAGAAGGACCTTGAATTGCAGGTACTTTTTAGTTAGAAGTTTTTCCTGTGAACAGTATGCACTACATACCGCTTAGTTCCAGTCACTCCAATAAATAACACAATTTTTTGCTACCAAACTGCTATTTGGGTTAAGCGGTATGTCGTGCATGGATTATAGAATTTAGACGATATTGGTATAAACACGCGTCATCCAAAAATTTAAATTAAAAAAAAAGTCAAAATTGTTTGAGTTATCTTCCATAGCATTGATCTAACCTTAATATTATGAAATAAACAACATATTTCACTCTTGTAATAGGAGGGGATATTCGGAGTGTAGTGAACAACGGAGAGTAGATGCATCATACCAAGAAGTGTGCTGGTATTGAGATGTGGAGAAGCTCAACTAAGGTTTAGGATATTATGTAAATTAGAGATGTAAGAATATGTACAAGAGAATGGTATGTAATACAGAGCGTACTGAAAGGTAAAGCTTGGAAGTAAGAGGGTAATGACGAGCAAGCGCTCAGTCTCATTTTAGAACTCAATGTGGCTTCAGCCGAGACTGAAGTCCACCCAAGATACTGAACCAGTCAGTATACGGGAAACTAGTGCTTGTAGAACATTTCTATAATTTGTAGTGCTATTAGTCGCGTTAATAGATGACTAATTATTTATTGCTTAACTAACTCTTGAGCGTAGAGACGCTTTCATAATTATTACTCACCGCGTTGGCAAGTTTGTTAGTGATTTGATTGGAACTAGAACACCATGAATCTTTTGATTAATCATATGCGTTATCCGAAACCGATCAGAGACCAGATCTCCCGCACATCTTATAATCATTATCTCTTAGAGTGACTAACGGCCGTAATCACTGTAAGAGACGAAACTAATTGCGTAACTATCCGAATGTGCATGATCAACCCCGCGAGGTCAGCAATACTACCACGGGATACGTTGTTCTGTATCTATCCCCGAGTATTGTCTAACCTTTGCACGTCTTTAATGTTTATTTCGAGGTTTGAGCAGAGTAAAAAGTTGGTCGTTTCAAAAAGTAAGTTTTTTTTGAAGAGTTAGATCAACTGTATTGCTCACCTGCCGCATACAACGCCTGCACGCTTAACCCAGAACTAAGGCAGTCTTGTACGAAACAACTTCTGGAAGACGCTAAAGAAGGTCTTAGTTAGTTGCAGATTCAAGGTCAGCTGTTGCATTGACGTAGGATACTAGGTCCTGAATGGACGAAATGGTCTAATACACAATATTACACAATGTCCAAAGATAATTTTTGTAGAAAGAAATCTCTTTATTCTAGAGAACCACAATACTATGTACCCTCGCTATCTCTCTACAAACATTAAGAAAGGATAACAAATAAGTAAATTCCTTCTGCTTTCAAAAGTTGAAAAGCGAAAAATTCTGGAAATAAAATTAATTTTTCGTCTATTTAGCTGTTGTCGAGAAAGTTTTCTAATATTGGACATTGTGTAATGATAACATTTCTCCATTCAGGACTACGTACTAACAACCGCCACCTGCGTGGCTGATCACACCAGACACATTTCTGTGGTTGCAGGAGATCATTTACTATTTCAGGGCGACGGAACTGAACAATATGCGACAAGTCGCAAAATTATTGTTCACGAACAATTTGACCTGAAAGTTCGACCAAACAACGTTGCCCCCCTCACATTCGCAAAATGTGAATGTTGTCAACGCAATGCTTTCATATACAAGGATATTTAATCCCTCAGGATCTCCGGCTAGTCTAAGCACTGGGGTGTACATTCAGGTATTTCCATTTTGGAATGGATAAGAAAAAATGGGGAACTACCAATCTCCACAACAACCACACCAGCTACAGATACTGGTGGAGGTGCTACTTTGGCCAGCCCTACCATCAAGGTTATCGTTGATGTTAATGATGTTCTTTTTAAGATTACTGATTAGAATTGACATTTAAATGTTAATGAAATGTTTAAATGAATTTTAAATGCTTATAAATCCAGAAAATCTTAAAAATTGTCATTGTTCGAGAAAAGTTTTTACCATTAGTTCCTTTTCATATATTTGGTCACCGGCCAATTATACAGGCCACCGGTTAATTCATTGCCTTGTAGACAAAGTTTGTAACCTGTGAGTTCTCATATATGACAACGTAGTGTTAGTAATCAATCTATTTCTATCCAGGTATGTAGTTATTTCCAATTGAGTCATTAAGTTTGGAAATGAGTATACAACACCAGATTTCCGACACTCAGTCATTTGGATGCATCCATGCACGGATAACATCTCCTTTGTAGATTAAATTGTATAACTCTACCGAAACATAAAAATATTAATGTTGATATTTCAAGCCTTACGTTGATTGTGAGTTTTGTTATGTGTTTATCAGTACAAGAAAAGTGCATTGTGGTAATTTTGTAAAGTCTTTATCGATGTGTCCTTTTTTACACTTTAACATATTGGATTGATCGACTTAGTTTGTGTATTCGAGCCAGAGTGAGTTTTTTAAACGTACGTTTCTGAGTTTTTTCTTTAGCCCTTATTGGATCCAAAATGGTGTCAATTTTTTTGCAATTCGACAATTTGTAATGGTAGTCAATCAGTTAGCTGCAGCATCGCTTTCCTCTCAAACACGTTTTGGTAAAAATAAAAACAGAAACAGAAAAAAACAGTAAAAACAGAATTTAGTTTACGTTCTCCGTGAGATTTTCGATGACCTTTTTCAAAACAAGAAGCGACTTTGTTTAGGATTGCTTATCACATGGGCAATAAAGATGTTTTCATGATTCATATAAGTAATAATGTATTACTAAATTCATGATTATTTTAATTTCAAAACACAGTAGTACATACTCAATCAACCACAGTGGAGTTGAAGGAGACTCGTTTGTTTTAAAAAACTCAAAAATGAATGCATGGTTGGGCAAACGGGTTCCAGTCCATGTTATGTTGACATGTATTTCCTCCATAGTTATTGAACGACTTTATCTTACTGTATTCTACTGAATAATATATTGAAACTGTGGATTTGAATGGAAAATATTTTTTATATGGATGAAAAAACGAAATAAATTAATAAACTCAAGGATTCAATTTTATTTCCAAGAAATTGAAACGTAATCGAGTTGGTGGAGCGGTAGGTGCTACGTATTGTTTTCGATCACTTGATCGAATCCAATTTATTCGTCACGACACGGCACAAGAAAGTTTAAAGGATGGCATTTGGTATTAGTCAAATTTATTTATAAGTTCAGAAGCAACAATAATATTTTTATATCACTTGCATCATACGTATTTGCAGCTCAAGAGTGAGTTCAGAATTATTCCGAATTGCAGATGAAAAAGTATATGTAGTAGTACTGAAATTAGTAGAAACGTAGTCCAAACCAAATAAAAACTTGAAGTCTCAAATTCGATCAATTTAATTTCAATCAGAATTTTAATGTAAAAAGTTGGTTAAAGTAAACAGTTAACAAGGGAAAATACAAGATTTACAACAACAAAGCTTGGCCATCAAATTTAAAGCCTTATAAATATTATTTTCAAGTTAAAGTGTCATAAACTTGTGACACAGGGAGCTTTTTATTTGTCTGCCTTGCACAATTACGTATTATGTCTCAGAATCCCGGTGAAATGGGAATGTTAAAGGTAGTCATATTCCTTTGAAGTTCATTTTCAAGGAATAAACGATAACATATTGCCTGCTGAGTTTTATTGAACTTGCAGACTAATTTCCGCGTACCTTTTAATGACATATCAGGTTTAAATAAAATGTAAGGCCCGCACGTAAACAAAAAGTAGGTCATACTTTAGCGATGAAGCAATTATGGTGATAAAAAGTTAAGTCTAGTCTCATTCAAAACGCTTCACAAAATTGAAACCAATATAACTCTAACTAGGCCTGAAAATTACGTATAAAAGACACAAACGTTTATTGATAAAGCCCTAGAAAAACGTTTTACAAGTCGAGCAATAAATAATCAATCACACGATCAATAACTATTTGTGCAAAGGAAGAAAACGAATTTCTTTTTGAAGAACACAGACCCACACCCATAAATCCTTATGTCTTTGCAGCCCATAATTCTACGGCTATCTATTTTATGCTGGAGCTAGTAACAAATTTACATTTAATATCTTCGAAATAACTATGAGCCTACCTCCAGACTCAATCAGTAAATGAAAAACCACCATGATGGCTATTCCAACTCCCGAATTTAGAGTTACTACATTCACATCCGTTACTGTTCTAATCACAACCACAAATCCAAACACAAGTACAACCAGACCTGTCAACAAATATGCAGGAGAAACAGTTTGGATGAAAAAGAGTTTACAACTGATTAAGTATTGTTGCTCGTGGTACAGCCGTATGAAATGTAGACGAAACTGTTGGTAATGAGAGTGTTTCTTAGCCAAATGAGCCAAATTTGAGCAAAAATCACATAAGAGACAATCAGTAAAGCAGGTAAAACTGTTGCGAAGAGAGTGACATAGTTAGAAAATAGTTGATACACCAAATACAAAACCGTAAAAAGCAAAGACTCGTATGTAGATCTTCCAACATACTTTGACGGCCAATAAATGGGATTCAGAGGATTTCTCAGCTGAAGTGTTAAGGAAGCTAACGGTTGAGTATGTGCAATAATAATGGTTTGTTGCAGCTACTCCTATTAATAGCGAATTTAAATATGAGTATGTTTCATATTTGACAATTTTGGTGTTCAGTTTTTGTTTTCTGGAAATTCTGTAGCGAGCTGTAAAAGAAAGAAATTTAGGTAAATCGAAATTTAAAGGTAATTTCGGCTTAAAAACAGGTTTACCTTGCATTTTCCATTGCATGGTAATTAGCGCATTCGCAAACTGAACAGTTTCTTCCAATTTGGTGGCCATAATTGTACCAATTATCCGTCCAAACAGACGTGCGGAAAAGTGTCTATAAAAGTAGTTGACATCTTCAGCCGAGTAGGTTGACCGGGTGACATTCTTCATCACAGTGAAAATAAATAAAATATCTACCCAGCAGCAGAGTAAGATAAAGTACCAAACCGCAGTTTTTTGGAGGTTCCCGAGGGATACCTTCTGTTCGTTTTGATCATAATTAAAAGGTAAAATACAGAATAGTTCTCCTGTTTTGATCAGGAGCAGTAGAAGCTGCCTCCATGGGTCTCCAAACATGTTTCTTTTTCGGAAATTTTCGATGACTGGATTTACGGAGAATTTTAAAAGTTTTAGTTGGTAAAGAGTAGCAATACTTACGTGTGACAAATAGAATATAATGAGCATTACCCTCCGGTTTTTAGACGTTCCTGGAAAATAGGTTTCAGTATTTGTTGCCCGTTTCAATTTAGTATTTGGATCAGTTTTTGATTTGAAAAATGTCATTGTAAATTGGATTGGAAATAAAGTGATTTCAATTTACTGTGTAATTACATACCTACAGCCGTTTCGATATCATGTTATATAAACTTCTCTTCAAGTAATCTCGTGTCAGTTCGTGGAGTCACAGGGATGAAATTTTCGAAGGCTGCATGAAAGGTTACTGCTGCTCATGGGTTCGATGCACGGTCAGGGAAATATCTTTTTGCTTGCTTCGTTTTTTTGCTCTGCAATGCCATTAGTTGGTTTGTTATGTTTGTATAACCAATAATAAATTTAATTGAAGCTATAATTTAAAAGGTGTGGTTGACGTCACCTGCTGCTAGATAACTTTAATGCTACAGTACAGGCTTTCGCAGGCGGGTAGGTGACTGGGGAGGCCTTTACGCGAGGCTGCGGGAGGCCTTAATAGGCAAGCCAGAGGAAAGTAGAGGGAAAGTTCCCTTTTATTAGAACGCTACTATGGGAGTAATTCCACCTGGTATAGGGAGAAAGCTCAATTGCTCTCAAAATTTATTCCGGTTTAAACTTATGCTAATATTATACACCGCATTACGGTTTACACGACAGGCTGCTCACTTCTGGTTGAGGCAGGTTAAAGCTTTTTGAAGCAGGGGAAATTAAAAGAATCGAATGGCGCAGTGAATAGGCTGCCAGTTTTTCTATGTTTATTCGATGACCTGAATTTGAGCACATATGGCTAAGACATTTCTTGTGTTATTCAAGGATACTTTTAAAAATTTATAAAAATATGGCTCGCAGAGTTAGAAAACAAAAATTTAGGCAAATTTTCAGTTCTTTAACGTTTTATTTGAACCCCAAAAACACTCAAAAACTTATATTACGTTTTATATCGGCTTTACATTAGTTGGTTGCAGAATGTAGAGTTTGAACGATTTAGTGGGATCAAGTTTTTGTATTTCGAAACTTTCGTGCGCACTTTTAGAATTTTGAAGAACACGATGATTAAACCCGCACAGACCCAGGCTATCAAAGACGGCCGATGTTCAATTGGACTTGAACCCAGATGTAGCTCCAGTGTGAGACCCTTGGTTAATCCATATCATCGAACGATTGAAGAGTAGTTTGAATAATTAAAATATAAA
>LJIJ01004097.1:0-16117 GCA_001718145.1 Orchesella cincta
AGAGAGACTGGAAGACAGAATTTGGCGGGGAAAGTTACGGGAGGTTGGGGCAAAAATGGTATTTAAAGTTCAGGTGAAATTATGACGCAATCACGATATCAGAGCTGGGTAATCTAAAAAAAATTCACCAGTAAACATGTACTATATATTATTATTAAATGTCGAAACACTTATTGAATGCATTTGATTGGTTTGAAGTGCAATCAATGTATTTTCGACATTTAATAATAATATATAGTACATGTTTACTGGTGCATAGTTTTTAGATTACCCAGCTCTGATATCGTGATTGCGTCATAATTTCACCTGAACTTTAAATCGCATTTTTGCCCAACTCCCGTACTTTCCGCAAATTCTGTCTTCAGTACCTTTTACCCCAAGGTGTCTAGTTTATATACCATGTTTCAGAACCTGCGGAATGTTTGGGAGTTCGTCATAATGTCGATTTCAAAATATTTCAAAAAAACAGTAATTTTGTAATAACTTTTAAATGATCAAACATTTCAACATGAAACTTGGGGAACATTTGCTGCTCATATAGACTATAATTACCGTGCGGTTAACTTTCAATATTAAAAAGTACCAAATTTATAAAAAAATATTTTTGAAATCTGGCCTTTCAACTTTGACCTGACATTGTGAGCCTCCATGGACACTTTGACATGCCATGTAACATATCAATCTTCATCAAATTTTGTGCTCTACAACATATGTGAAGTACAAGCACTGTCACAAAATTTTGGCAATTTGCCCTCTGTGCCTTGTGTTGAGAAGAGGCAGGGACCTTATAATACGCTTTAAGTAATCCCGCTGGGCTTCAAACTTCCACGTTTTCAAACTGCGCAGTGTAGCCTTTGAATAGAGCATTCCATTACGTGTCACATGCATCATAGTTAAGGTAAATATACTGGTGTGAATCATGAAGAAACAGTCGTCATGTAAATTAAAAGTAGGAAGCTGTCCTTTAGCAACAAACGTTGTGTAAATATAACCCAGCAATAAGAACACCTGACGTCAAGATCTGGCCCCCTGGCAGGAAATAGATGTTGGCAAAAGCAGCGAATAAATATAGTTAACACCTGACATTTTCGTGAAGGTGACCAATTGTATTTGATTTTCAGCGCTGACAGTTCTGTAGCTTCGCTTCGGCTAAGTTTCTTTAGCATCAAAAGAGACTTGTTCATGTTGGAATACCTAATCCAAAAATCAGAGCTTGGGAATGCCCCTACAAGGAATATAGTGGCAAATATAAAGAGCTTCTGCGAAGTACGATACTGTTTGGTGTGCTAAACGGGAGCAGACTTTCGAACCAAAAAGTACTGCAATAAAACTTGAAGAGAGTTGTTGGCAAGGAAAAATAAAAACTAACGATGGCAGAAGAGGTAAAATCACTACCCAAGCCCAGAAAACGGAAACACCTACGCATAATTCAGTAGTATCTACCCTGTTTACACAGCTTTTTCAACTCGCCCCAAATTTTTTCTTCGGATTTTAAAAAAACGTTGGAGATTTGGTTCCTTATCATCAAGCCAACTCCAAAATGAATGCTGGCATAACAAGAGTGAATTGATAGGGATGTGTAAGAAGATTCTAGGCCACAAAAGCTGCGTACACAAACCGCATAGTTGCTAGCAAACACATGAAGATGCAAACTTTAGAACACATTCGCCACTGGTTTAACTTGTTTTTATTTGTTGTCATCTTAATTGATTCTTTTCATCATCCTAACGGTACGGCAAAAATTTTTAGTTCACTGTCGAGTTTTATGTGCAGCTTTATTAAAGAGTTTCCGTTGAAACCATGATGGATACCGAAATGGTTTTTGCTTGTGAAAAATCCTTAACAAAAAAATTGTTTGTGTCCAAAAAATAAGCAAAATACAATTCGTGGACTGATTTTAACCTCGATTTTAAGTAGAACTTGTAGTTGGAATAGACGCCAAAGGCGGTTAAGGAGAAGTACACAAACACTTTTTAATCAAGTGTGTTTATTATCGATTCCATCTGCTTTACAACTTTGTGGCATTGAATACATATAGCAAATATACGTATACGGATACGTATCATATTTTCATGAATCAGTAAAACAAGTTTAAATTAGGCCAATATTTTCTAGTGTTAATATTTTAGTTTATAAACGCTTTACTTAAACAACTTTGACCTCAAGTATTAATTTTAACAATATAACTGTGTAACATACTTTTAAAAAATACGATCACAAGATTCCAAATAAACCCCGATAAGAAAAAAAGGTAATAAGTAGCCCTACAGTAAGATTGAGTTTCTTCGAATGAATAGTGCTAAATTATTTTTGAATGGACGTTTACATTGCAGAGTTTAAAACAAGTAGGGAATAGCTTAAATAAATAGCTGTTATCAGGTAATCTTTATTTCACACCCCAGGGTAAATATAGGATAAATTTTGCTAGACCTCTTTGTTCAATTATGTATTAATATGTAATATAAAATAAAGCTAGATTTATACATTCTAAGTTCCGACAACATCATCGAAATATTTGATAGTGTTGAATAAAAGCCACTGTCTTGAAATGCTATTTTAGTATCTTGCCCTTACAATAAGGAAGGTGGCCCTTTGAATACAAAATCGGAACAGAGATGGTGCCCTTCCTCTATCCACGACATGAAATGGACCTGTCTGAATTTTGAGAAGGGGCAGGGACCTTATAAACCGTTTCATGTAACCGCTCTGGCTTTCAAATTTCCAAGTTTTCATACGGCCGAGTGTTGACTTTGAGTGAAGCAGACCTCTGCTTGTAACATCCATCATGATGAAGGTAAATAGGCTGGACTCCATCATGAAGGAAATTGTCGTCAAAAAAATCGCCGTTGGAAGCTGGTCATGGGCAATAAATATTGTATATATTCCAGCAATAATAATACCAGATGTACAGATCTGAAACCCTGGCAGGAAATAGTGTTGGCAAAAACAGTTGATAAAAATGGACAGCACCTGGCATTTACGGTAAAAAGCGAGCAATTGTGTTTGTTTGAGAAAACTAGCATTTTTGTAGCTGCGACTCAAAATTTTAAGCATTAGAAGACACTGATTCCATTTTGGAATACTCACGCCTAAGATCATAGCATTGAGTGGCCCAACAACAAATAATGTGGCTATTATGAGAAATTCGGCTATGTAGGACGCAGTCTGAAGTGCAAAACTGGAGCAGGTTTTCGAACCCAAAACTGTTGATATTAAACTTGAAGAAAGTTGTTGGCAAGGGAAAATAAAAACAATTAAAGGCATAAGAGGAGCGATCACTATCCAAGCCCAGTAAATACAAATTGCGACACATAATTCAGTGGTTATTTTTCCGTTTCTACTACTCTTCAACTTGTCCCAAGTCATCTGTTCGGATTCTATAAAACGTTGAAGATTATGGTAAACCTGAGGAATAGCATGGGGATTCGTGGTAATACCGCCGATTGTCATGCCACTTCCAACTTGAACGCTGGCAAAAAAGGAGTGCAGTAGTAAGGATGTATAAGATTGTTCACCGCCAAAAATTGCGAATACAAACCGCAATGTTGATAAAAAGTACATGACGATACAAAATTTAGAATATTTTTGCCACTGGTTTAAGACGTCTTTGTTGGTTATAACCTCAATTTGTTTATTTTTATCATCCCAAGAATATGGTAAAACTCTGAGTGTCATGCCAATTTTTATTAGAAATTTTAACAAAATTTGGGTCGCTGTAGAAACCATGATTTTGCAGAAATACTCGATGTTGAAGGTAAAAAAGAACTCTTGACAAACAACGATTGATAGCAAGGTTTGTTTACTGGAAAGCCAGTGAACAAAATTCCAGGTTTGACGTCCTGATTCGTAAGAGATCGTTTCTGAATTAAGGCCAAAGGGAGGTTCGTGAAAGGTTCACCAACACATTTTAATCAAGAGCGGTTACTGTGTGATATACAATTTGCACTGTGGATTTAGGCAAGTTGTTTAAATGGATACGACTGAGAATTAGTGCTTCTTTATTTTCTTGACACATGCCGGTATAAACAGTTTTCCTGAATCATCAAATGTTGATTTAATTAGGTCAATGATTGATTGATTGAGATTACATACAAACAGTTTAATTATTGTCAACAATTGTGAGCTAAAAATTATCCGTAATAATGAAACAGCAATAGACTGTCTATTATAGACATGTTAAGTTAAATTATATTGAGTCACTGTGGGTACTTTCAGACAATTATACAGGAATGGTGCTGTAATGTTTCAAAAAGGGTCCTTTCCACTACATTTTGATGTTACTTAGGTATGCAAACACATTTAATAATACGACTAGCATACGTTGTATTTAATATAGTTTTGAATCCTGTGTGATCTTCTAGGGGTTTGGTGAATTCAGCTTTTTCGTAAACATGTTTTAATTACAGGGGTATAAAATCCGCAAAATAAGAAAAATTATATACAGCAATTGTAAGTGTAACAATTTCCATAAATCAAGTGGTATAGATCTACACACGCCATACAAATTATTTAAATGTAAACAAACCAATCATGCTTGTGTGATCAAGCTGATAAACCTTAAATAATGTGGTTAGTATTCACTATTTTCTAAACGATGTGAGTTGCTTTTTGAATAACGGAATCATATATCTAAACAAGTTTTGTATTGGTTTCATACATTCTGCATAAGATCTACAACGAAGGTTGTAAAACCTTGCCCGGTCTAACATAGGTCTCTGTGTTGAGGTTATTATGCAATTAGGTCTATTATTTATAATATTATAGTATATAGTATGTATATATATGTATGTATAGTATATATTATGCTATTATATGATCTGGTATACAGTTGTGTCATCTCTACTCTACTAGCTCTCAAAAATTATTTCCTTGTTTTCTTTTTAAAACTTAATATTCATTGGAACTAGATCCCTTTTCACAACCGGATTATGAGCAATTGTAAGATATGTCCAATTACAAGGGATCATGATAAATAAACACCTTGTAATTTTAAACTCTTTAACATAACTAGTTAAACTTATGTAAAACACGTGTTGTGAAATTTTTATAAAATGAATAAAAACATAAAAATTTTGAAACGAAAGCAATCAATTATGTTTACTTTTCGTGTTATCAAATGTGCAACAATTCATTTTAATTTTTTATTCCGCTACTATGGTTAAACTTGATATATAATTGATGATAATTCACATTTAAAATCCCGATTTACGTCCTATATGTAGTTTTTCCATACGGAGTATTTTATTCTCTGAAATCCCTTTTTCATCTACATTCAAATAAGATTTTACGACAACTGCTTCAAACTCAAGCCTACTTACTAGAAAATGGAAAAAAATATTGTGAAGAACTATACATTATCAAGTACTCGAGCCCTTACAATAAGAAATGTTGCCCTTTGAATACAAAATCTGAACAGAGATGGTGCCCTTCCTCTATCCACGACATGGAAGGGTCCTGTGTGAATTTTAAGAATAGGTAGTGACCTTATAATACGCTTTAAATAATCCCGCTGGCATTTAAACTTCCACGTTTTAAAACTACGCAGTGTAGCCTTTGAATAAAGTAGGCCTCTACTTGTCACATCCATCATGAAAAAAGTAAAGAAGCTGGTCTCAATCATTAAGGAAATAGTCGTCATATAAATCACCGTTGGAAGCTGATCTTTGGCTACAACTATTGTGTATATTCCAGCAATAAGTATGCCCGATGTGCAGATTTGGAACCCTGGCAGGAAATAGTGTTGGCAAAAACAATTGATAAAAATAGTCAGCACCTGACACTTGCGGTAGAATGCTAATAACTGTGTTTGTTTTACAGCGCCAGCATTTCTATAGCTACAGCTCAGTGTTTTTAGCATCAACAGACACTTATTCCATGCTGGAATACTTACCCCTAACACCAAACCATTGAGTGACCCAACCACAAACAGTGTAGCTATTATGAGAAGTTCTACTATGTAAGACACAATCTGAAGTGCCAAACTGGAGCAGATTTTCGAACCCAGAACTGTTGATAGCAAACTTGAAGAAAGTTGTTGGCAAGGAAAAATAAAGACGATAAGTGGCATGAGAGGAGCAATAACTATCCAAGCCCAGTATATACAAATTGCGACACAGAATTCAGTGGTTAACTTGCTTTTTCTACTGCTCTTTAACTCGTGCCAAATTTTTTGTTCGGATTTTATAAAATGTTGAAGATTATGTAGAAGCTGAGGAATGGCAGCAGGATTGGTGATAATACCCCCGATTGTCATGCCACTACCCAAATGAACGCTGGCGAAAAATGACTGAAGTAGTAAGGATGTATTGGCGCATATGTTTGTACAGATAGTGCAAATTAGTAAGACCAGGAAGGGAGGCAAGTTTATTTGTCTGGGCATATGCCCATATACAAAAATAGTCGGAATCAGTCAACATTTGGTAAAATGGGTCAATATTACGTAATACCGAAAAAGACAACATTTCGAAGTATGATTTTTCAAAAATACTTATGGTTTGATTACAGTAAAAAATGGAACGGCAATGCAAACTTGGTATTATACCATCACATGTACGTAAGGAAAACAAAGTTATAAAAATATAAATAGATATTTGAGTTACGTTTTCTTTTTGACAGAAGCAATGTAAGATTTAGGAAATTGAAAATGTTACTCCATTTGAGGTGTCCTGCCCAAAGCTCACAAATAGACAGGCCAACAGGGTTGACTAGACCTTAAAAATATTTTCAGACACTAAAAAGTTAATTATCGGAATGTCAGGCCAAAATCGGAAATTCTTAAAAATTGGTTGTGTCAAAACGTTCCGGCTTATACAAGCAAATATTAATCACACTGATGAGCCACTCCTCAAAATTTAACATATGTCCTTTTGCAAGATTTTATTCCGCTGAATCCGATATATTTAGTTTGCTTAGTAATACTTAGTAATGCTTAGTCAATACACACATTATAGAAAGCCACTGTTCACGACTTTGTACTTTAAAGGAGTAAGTTTAATTAATTTTTCTTATTAAGAAGTCGGTTTTCACTTCTGGTAGTGAACTCTATCCGCCCATTAGACAAACTATCAGCTATTAAAACAAGGACTGGAAAGGATCAAGCTTAATTAAAACGTCGACCCAATTTTGAACTCACAAAGTTGTGAAAAAAAATTAGTTTTGTAGTTGATAGCTGAACTTCTAGAGTCATTAAATTTTACTCCAGGTTAAGTAGTAAAATTGCATAATTTAATTTTTAAACCATGTTGCAAGCACTGATTTTAGGTATTCGGCGTTGCCTGAACAACGACTCATGTTTCTACCTAATACCTACCAGGTATGATGAGAAAGAGGGAAAATTTAAGTCAGAAAATAACAAAAACTCCAAATATTTACGAATTGCGGCGATATTCCTTTCCA
Organism: Orchesella cincta; assembly: GCA_001718145.1. Taxonomy (NCBI): domain Eukaryota; kingdom Metazoa; phylum Arthropoda; class Collembola; order Entomobryomorpha; family Orchesellidae; genus Orchesella; species Orchesella cincta. Next base: position 7,396 of record LJIJ01004097.1, read on the forward strand.
TTTTTCTCGCTTTACTTCTGATGAGCTCGTGCTTTGAAAAATCAAGTGGACATAGTTTACCTATAAAATCTCAGATGATACTCACTGCAGTTATTTTACTTGGTTTGGGCTACATGTCTTGGAAGCTGGAAAAAGACCACGGTACAATAGTCGAAGTCTTAAATGGGTTCATTTATCTCGGAAACCAAATCAAAAAGGGTAAGTAAAACACCCATTATATTGAAGAAACGCAAAACATTAACCTCATTTTTTACTTCCAGACGGAAAAGCACCTGAGAATGACATCAAGCTAACACTGTTAAAATGGATTCCTGATGTGCTTACAAAGAGTGTAATATTTTTAGCAATTTTATTTTCTCTTATTGCTGCATTCAACCCCGACTTTCCTACAAACATACTTTTACCTGCAAATTGGGCAACAGTGGACCTCAATTTCGTTGGATTCCTTTTGTACAGAATGGTTTTACTGCTAAGTAACTTCATCATTTGGCTTATGATTTGTAATGTGGCATGCTTTTTCTTTCTTGAAATGTTGGTAACAATTATTACTGCGCGTGTATTACAGCTGAGTCTTATCAGTTATGCCCAACCTGGTTCCCAATATGAAACAAAAATATCCCTTCAGAATTGGCTCAAGATTTCCCAAATATACCAACAAATTCAGTTGCTACTTCAGTCCTTCAATGACTCACATGCTGGAAGCATATTGATTCAGCTTCTCCTGCAGTTGTCTCTTACTCAAATTATCAGTATTTACACTAGCATTCGATCCACTAGCACGCCACTTCCCATGAACATAGCCCTCATGTTAGAAATTACTGACACGTATCTTATAATCGTAGTCGTGTATGGATGCGCTGGCGTCATCTACACAACTTCTCGATTTGTATTAGCTCAGCTGAAAAGCAAATGTAGAGTAGGAACAGACAAAGTTGTTCCGAAGCTGATTGGATCGCTTCCAAGGCTAAAAATTGAGTTTGGCAGGGCCAATTATGTTGATGAAGCTACTCCTCTAATTTTCTTGAATTTTAATGCTGCTCGTGTGGTTGATCTACTTCTGCTAAATTAGGTTTAAAGCTCACATGGAAATACGATATAGAAAGCGTCCCTCTAACACGCCGAAGCAAATCAATATAGATGAAGGTTTATAAATTAAATTTTCAAACTTTGTCGGTATGAAACTCTTAAACATAACGATCTAAAACTAATGAAAAACATGTGCTGTGAAATAAATTAAATGAATAAAAACATGCAAAATTTGAAACGAATGCAATCAATATTGTCTATTTTTCATGCTATTATATGCGCCACTATTAAACATCTTACTGTCATTTTTTTATTCCGCTACTAAACTTAAATATATCATTGGAGATAATTCACATTTGAATCCCGATTTATGGTGTATATAGGTAGTATTTAATTCTCTGAAATCCCTTTTCATCTGCATTCAAATGAGATTTTACGACTACTACTTCTAACTCATGTCTACTTACAAGAAAATGGACAAAAAATATTTTGAAGAACTATACATTATCAAGTACTCGAGCTCTTACAATAAGAAATGTTGCCCTTTGAATACAAAATTTAATCAATGCTGGCGCTCTCCCTCTGTCCACTACGTGGAAAGGTCCTGTGTATATTTTCAGTGTTGGTAGCGACCTTAGAGCTCGTTTAATATAGCCATGTTGAGTGTCGCATTCCCACTTTTTCATATTTCGTAAAGCTCCCTTAGAGAATAACAGACCTCTGCTCGTTACATCCATTATTAAAAATGTAAAAAGGCTTGCTTCAACCATGAATAAAATTGCTGTCAAATATATGAACGTTGGAAGCTCTCCATGAGAAACAACTGTCGTATACAGACCTGCAATTAGTATCCCAGCTGTTGCAGTTTGAGCCCCGGGGAAAAAGAAATGTTGACAAAATGCATTGATGAAAATAGTAAAAACTTGACATTTTCTATAAAATGAAATGAGTTTGATCTGTTCGTCTTGGTCACCAGCTCTGTAGACAATGCTGAGGGATTTGAGCATAGAAAGGCATTGATTCCACATTGGAATACTTAGAGATAGCAGCAAAGCATGAAACCCACCACAAAGAATAATGGTACCAACAGTGAAAAATTCTATGAAGTAGGATATCCATTGAAATGCTACTATATTACACGTTTCTATACCGAATAGCGTTGCAATTAGACCTGATGAGAGTTGCTGGCATGGAAAAATAAATACAACAACAGGCAACAAGGGAGTAATAAGTAGCCAAGCCCAGAAAATCAAAATTATGACAAGAGAATGAGCTGAAACACTGCTGCTTCTCATGGGTTTCAGTTGTTTCCACGTATTATGTTCGGATCTAAGAAAATTTTGAAGAGTGTAGAAAAGTTGTGGAATAGCGTCTGGATTCACGATAATTCCCAACATCATCGTTCCAATACCAAATTGGCAGCTAGCAAAAAGGGAGTGCAGAAGTAATGAAGTTAAAGATCGATGACCAGAAGCAGCTCCGTGCATAAACCAGATTATATTTAGAATGTATATGCAAGTACAGAAACTTGAGCAGCATTTATACTGCCTTAGTATGGATATATTTTTTGTAATGCGGATTCTCCTCATTTGGTTGTCCCAGAAGTACGGAAAAATTCTGAGGATGGAGGCAACTGTAATATGAAGTTTAATGACGTCACCAGGTGTTTTTGAAATCATGACGACTGACTCTCAAGAAATAAAAATGGAAATTTTACTTAGCACAGTTTTAAGGATTTTGATCCATTCTGAGCATTTTGATGACTCTGAATATTTTCTGAACAACGCTTAAAAGGCGGTTTACTTAAAATAGATATAATTTATTTGTTTTAAGTTCCGGTTGGGCATGCCTTCTTTGACATGAAAGGTTCTAGGAAATTTAATTTACTTAAACTGATTGATCAAAACATTGTCTCAGATCAGCATACCTTTGGTTCTGGAGATTGATTTGTTTTGATAAACAATTTGAGCTATTTGCGACCTAAAGTAGGACAGTTAACGAATATACTCAAAGTTGGTGTCTATATCAGTTTATTATGCTCGCAAAGTTTCCGCCACACCTACCACAAATAAAAGCGCTAATTAACTTCGAAGTTCGCCAAATTCTTAAGTTGGTACGACGTAACTTCCTTATATAAGCTATAAGGCGTACGTATGATATATAATAAATGATATAATGAATAGAGTAAGAGAATCTACAGAGTCGTAGGTTTGTTCTTAGTGTGTAATTTTAGCAACATTTATCGACATCGTCAATACCAGAAATCATATTATAATCATCATCATCATAACCGCGCTTACTAGCTAGACCGACACTAAATCACATAATTTCCTACAGAATCCCTCTGTAGTTGGACACGCAAATCACTTGCGTTCGTTCATTTAAATCAACAACATTTGGATTTAACCCATTATCATTTATTTGAAATCTCAAAATTGTGGACAGTGAAATATTGGCTGTGTTTACCAACGAATGTTGATAACAGTAAATAACCACAATGGCACAATTCTACAACCAATTATCACTGCCCTGTTAATTGCAGCCGAATAAATTGTGACAAAAGATGGTAAAAGGCAATGAAAGAAAAGACACCACATTCAAATAATAACCCGTTTCTTAATCCCTAATTTATAATTTAATTAAATTAAAGCTATTATAACTAATAATATTCAATAGTTAGCTTAAAATATGGACAAGTTTGCTCAGCTTCTCATTCAAAAGTTGATAATGAGTTTTTCCACAAGCCGATCGCCTTAAACATAATTTCAGTTCGCGCTCTGCCGTCAGCAGTGCAAGTTATTCCAGCTCAGCAGCTTAAACAAGGAACCTTGAAGTTATAGCTTGTTTTATTTTAAAAAAGATGGTTGCACCAGTTGTAAGGATTCAAAGGTGCATTAAGCACGATCAATTTTTCCACACCGTGCCCATTAAATGGGATGAAAAGAGTGATAAATTTAAAGCTGCAAACCCTTACTTTTCAAAATATTGGCGAATCATTGCATTTTTAGTGTGCTTGACATCCGGATTGTTTATGCTGTATTCCTATGTCTGCCATGAAAGCCCCCAATCATCAGCGAGGTGCTGGTTGCAAAATCGCTAATGCTCTTGATGGCCAACATCAATTTTCAATTTTCTTACAATGATCTGGAAGTTACACACGGAATATCCGCTTATTGTCAAAACGCTAAATGCATTGATCAAGCTTGAGTCAGAACTAAAAAAGGATGGAACCCTGCTTCCCAAAGAAACCAAAGTCTTGATCACAGAATGGCTAACTAATGTGATTGTTTTGTCCCAAAAAATGTTCACAATTCTAGTTTCTCTGGCTGCTACTCTTGACGACAAATTTCAAATCAATATTCTACGCCCTGTTCTTGACGGTGCAAACTTGGAATTCTCACTTGGAACCACAATTTTCTACAGGGTAACTCTCTTCGTTGTGAACTTTGGCATTTGGCACACAATCACTTTTGTTGGAGCTGTCTTTGCAATTGAAATACTTTACGTGGTTTCTTCTGCAAGGGTTTTTCAACTTTGTCTCCTTAACTACACCAACTCAACATTTCTTAGGTTAAGAACAAGCAGTTGGGAAAAGGTGAGTAGGTTTCACAACCGCTTGCAAATGTTGATGCAGCTCTTTAACAAGGTTCATGCAAAGAGCGTTATGGTTCATTTTCTGGTTAACATTTCACTTTCTCAAATAATTTGCATATATACTGGCATACGATCTGTTGATCTCCCCCTCCCATTTGTTTTCGTGGAGCTTCTGGTAGTTGTCGATACGTACCTGCTTATTGTAGGGTTGTATGGGTTTGCTGGCGACGTTTACTCCACTTCAAATTGGGTCATCCAACTCAAAGGGGACAGCAGGCTGGTTGTAGGAAATCGGATTGCGTCAAAGATAATGAATTCACTCCCAGAAATAAAAGTTGGACTTGGAAATGCCAATTTTATTGACAAAGCTACTCCCCTGTTATTTCTCAACTTCAATGCGGCTCGTGTGGTAGAGCTTTTGTTACTCAGGGGTTGAAGAAGTACTTAATTAAAAGGTTTTAGAAATTTGTTTCAAATAAAATATCGTTCAGTGGTAATAAGTTAACTGTTTTGCTTTCAACTTTTCTTTCTGATATGAGCAGAGATTTTAATAATTATGATACAAATATTATGAATAAAGGTCTGTAAAATAATATGTGTGATAAGTTTTTAGATTATATTACGCAGTCGTTATTCACAAAAGCATTAGCTTTAATACTTAAGGTTTAAAATATACAACAATAATTTAAAATTGTATAAGCAAACACTCATTCCTTTTTTATGGGTTTATAAAATAGTTATGCTGTAGCTTGATGTATAAAGATCTCCTTGACATCGACGTAACTTCGATGAGTGTATCTATGTTTTACTCCGGATGATGTAGTTACAATTCATTGCATTGTTATATTGAACACTAAAACAAGTGGAGACAGTAATATTTTAGTACAATATTAATATTAATTCAAGTGTTGCCATTCAAATATTTTAACTCCTAGATTTTTTGGAATAATTTGAAGAATATAAAATCGTCATTTTCCTCAATTGCGGTGGTAGTTTGGTGGGAACTAAATATTTTCTAGCCTTACAATATTACCTAGTTCAGTTTGTAATTCTTTATGAAGGAAGTGATTGATAATTATTAAAGCAATTTCTGATTCAGGCAGACATATTGGTCAATGGGGCAAATATTTGCATTAAGTTCTAATTACTTTTAATGACATGTTCTATCCGCCACGGGATTTCTTGGTAGATCCAAGTAGTTTTTAAAATGTAAAATAATATAAAAAGCTTCTAAGGAAATATTAGGAAGGTAACCTTACGAAATATCTGCAACCCAAATTCCACACAATAAAAACTGTATATTTATAATAGGATCGTATCCCAGAATTGAGTTTTACCTTCAATAAATAAAACCATATTAAAATGACTGCAAATAAAGCTGCTGAGTTATTCGTTAGCAACGCTTTTTATAGTTTGGAAATTATTAGGTTCCTGATGGCATTTTTAATCCTGTCGATTTTGAAACTTTATTGCACAGCTAAGTTAAAATATTAAGCTTAAAGGCTTTTACATAGACAGTTGCAGCTAGGTAGCCAAATTCTGCTACCCAATAGCAGAATTCCGCTGCCGTTTGGGTAGCAGAATTCTGCTACCTTCCAATTCGTCACTCTGCCTGTTAACACAGGCAGGATAGGCGAAGTTTCAAAAAAAGGTTGAAGAAGGTTGATATTTGTGCTTCCCAACTAATTCGGGTACGCTCTTTCGACTGGGAGTGAAAGTTTTGCTCTAAACCTCTGTCAACCGCATGAAAATGGTAGGGTAGCAGAATTCTGCTACCGTTTCCTATCCTCTCCATGTTAAGCATGTCTCCATGGGTAGCAGAATTTGGCTACCTAGCTGCAACTGATAGAAGGTTCAAGCCTTAAAACTATATTTTAACGTAATAATGTATTTACCCATCAATACAAATTTTAAATTCTAAATCCAGCTTAATTATTTGGGTTTTGATTGCGCAAACCTGATTTCGATCTGAATTGAGAAATTGAGAGTTCTAATATTTAATATGATAAAGATCAAATAATAAAGCTAATAGAAGATAGATATTTATTGAACATTCTAGTGCCATCGTACATGGTTATTTAACACATGAACGTGATACGATTCGACGAAAAAAATATGGGGAAACATAATAATTACATTTTTTAATAAAGCAAAGCGCAAGTCTTCAATTTAAAAACGTATAATAATTTTCATGAAACATGTCAAGAAGTTCCCAACCAATTTATTTTTTGCAGATTCATTACTAGACCTGTTCATCGCATATAAATACATGTTTCTTATGCGTTCTCCAGTTGCAACCAGACTCTGTATGTGAACATTAGGTCACAAATAGAGTCATTTGAAACCATGTTGTTTCCACATATTTCACATATTCTGAGCTTTTAGCACATATCACATATATAATAACATATTTTGGAGTTTTCAACCAAATTGACCGTTATTTCGAAAAATTGTACCTGTTTTTATGAAGTTTTAAAATAAATTATCCGAAATTTTCCTTTGAAATTTGACTAACATTCAAAAATGCATTACTAAATGCCCAAACTTCAATCTAAACTATGTGAATTTCAATATTTAAGAGTTAAAGAATGGGTTAAGCCATTTTGGACACAAACTATTAAAGTTTTGTGTCCATTTTAGTCTATATTAACCACATACTTAGCCGTTTTTAAGCACATATTTATATCCATATTTCGACCTTCATAACCACATCTTTTGAACAGGTCTACTCATTACAATTGAGGATGTTAAGAAACGATAACGTCGCTATTATATAACTTTTTGATGTTTCCATCATCATAGTATTACTCGAGCTGTACTGCTTTGAATTCCGGGGCAGTACACACACATCATGTTCTTCCACTCACCCCAAAAACTGTTGTAACAAGTAGTCAGATGACTAATTTTGGAAAATTTTTCATGCATTTTAAGCGTGGTGTACGATTCAAATCCCAAATGGTCCCATTTTTTGACACCGGTCACCAGTGCCCTGTCAAACTATGGTTATAGCCAGAGTATAAATATGGTTTTCAGGAATTAGTTGTAGAATATTTTGAAAATATCACCAGAATACTAAATGTAGAAAAAATTTTAAATAAAATTTGAAAAGCAGTGCTTAACTTCTATTTAAGAACGAAGTGATTTCTGATATAAAAAGCACTTCAACAAACATTTTAATAGCAATTTTAATTTTTTAAATACTCATATAATGTTTCATACAATACTATAAAACTAGACAGCTTCTGCCATAAGATGTTCACCCTAACATTCTAAACTAACTCAAACGTGTCCTTGTGTTGAAATAATGACTTGAACAATAATGTCGAACAGTAGTATAAACTTTGCACCATACTGGCTAAGCAAAATATATGATTGTTTAAATTCGTACCTTAGTGACCGGAAAAAATCATTGCATTTGTCAATAACGTTTTAGTAATTTATTTCTTAGCTTTAAACTTATTCATCACAAAATACCAATAACATTACAAAGTAACACAAATCCAACATACATTTAGCTGTCTCCAATCCGAATACAACAGTTCAATCCCTAAAGTCTGGTAAGGTCATGAACGAATCATCTGATATAAACTAATAAGTACTCGGCTTAACGAACAATAAATAACTACTTAAGGAATTGTCTTTGTGCATTTGTGTTTGTATGTAATATGTAAACCTTGTCGTCAACATTGAGCTAGTTCCTAGTGTACTACGAATAAAGTGCTCACATTCAATTTTTCTTTACCAAAAGCAAATCCACAACGCGACCTGCATTAAAGTTGAGAAACATAAGCGGAGTTCCTTCATCTACATAGTTCTGACGTCCAAACTCAATTCTCAGCATCCGGAGAGATCTCACAACTTTGGGAACAATCCTGCTCTTTGACATCTGGCTTCTTCTGCTCAGTTGGGAAATCACCTTCTGTGAAGTTGTGTATACCTCTCCAGCACATCCGTAAGCAGCAATGATCATTAGAGTTGTGTCAAAAAATTCTAGCATCAGGATCAATGTTACAGGCAGTGAAGTAGTGGGTACTCGAATGCCTATGAAAACGCTTGTTACTTGCGCAACAGAAGGAACCAGCAGCAAACAAATCAGAAACAC
>LJIJ01004098.1:0-16115 GCA_001718145.1 Orchesella cincta
TTGATTCATTTCCCTTTCAAATTTCGAAAAGTATTAAACATCATGAATGTCAAAAAATTTAAATTTTAAAATTTGCTTGGAACCAGGAAAGTTACTCTGAAGAAAAACAATAGTTAAATAAGCATTAATCCAACAACCGTTTTTGCATATTTATTCATTTTATTGGCCCCAATAAAATATGAAGATCTATTCGGACTTTTTCCATGCTTTCTCCAGTAAGGAATTTCAATGGGAAATGAACCAAAAATCTCGTATCTTCGAAATAAAGACCCGTAGTAAAGAATCCAGTCAAACTTTTTCGTAACTCACTAAAATGAATGTTTTCACCAAGTTTGGTCCAAATCCCTGAGTTACGACTGCCTATGTCTCCTCGTTAGAATTACAAATTAGTTCGTTAGTAATATTTCTCATAATGAGAGCTGGAGATGAATTTCAAAATTACAATGGGAACATTTGTATTTGTTTTTATATATAATGTTGTAGAGACCTTTTAAGGTTTCTAGTAAAGACAAACATCCCAGAAAGTACAATGTATTATTACAAGCATTCAGAGCAGATTATTTTGAAGAAAGCCGACAAAATGTTGTACAGCTTTTTCTGTAACATTTTAAATAACCTAACAATAGTGCCATAAAAAAACCAACCCACTGACATCATATGAACTTGATTGTGATCTGTAGGATTTAGTTTTTAGTAGAACACTATGATATGAACATGCAAATATTAGAAGGCAAGCAAAATATTATTGACCTTACTAGATCACACACTCCAAAAGGGTGTGAACGTTTAGTCTAAATTCTTACATAAATATTGAAATTAAATATCTCCTTGTTTTGTATATCTCAAAGAACGATGTTGTTCATGTTATGGAACGTTTTAACGGTACCTTATTTGTTTATGGTTACATTTACGACAAATTCTTAAATTTAAAACTTACTATTAAGTATGAAATTAAACGACGCAAAGCTTTTCTATGTTAATGTTTTTTTAATTTTAACCAACAATTTCAAGTTTTAAATATTAGACAGTAGAACGCGTCAACATGCTCAATAAATTCGATTATTGCGGAGTCCATCTTAAATCATGCTTTATTATGTGATCAAACAAAAGTTCCAATTTTTGTGTTACCATTTTCACAAGCATTTGACCTATCGATAGCTGTTAAATCGTTTGTTTCACCTCAATCCAAAACGTCATATCACGAAAAACAATTTTTCGTCTAATTTCGCATGGTAGTGGTACTGATATTGTTCAGGAGTTATGAGTGATTTTCTGTCTAAAGTACATCATTCCGTCAAAACTTTTTTATGACGAGACGGTTGAAGACATTCACTTCAATTCGTTATTAGAATCAAACAAATTAATTAAAAGAAATAACGTTATTATACTCATTCATACTTCCTCAATAGCTTCCTTCCACCATTGATAATTTGATTAAATTCCATAGAAACATAATTCAATAGAACCTCCTTATCAATCCAACTTGGAAACGTTACAAGTATTTCACAGCAAGCAACTAATACACCTAAAATTCCTCCACATGCTAAACCCAAAAATATGCTTGAAAGCATGAAAATTTCAACTCTACTCTCTCCAATAACCAACCTTTCACTAAATACTGGAGGGTAGAACTTAAAAACAATGCTGTAAAAAGACTCGGACCAATCTTTCCATTTATTAGTTAGTCCCGCTTCATTCATCCTTCCCAAACTTTTCTTTAACCAGTAACTATTAACTGTATATATTTTCCACATTGAAATTGTCGGGTTTAGAGCTTGCGGAACGTGAAGACATTGTATGTTACCTGCACCACCTGCATAAATGATGTCTTCCGAAATTCGAAATTTCGTGAAATCCAAATCATAGTTAATAACAGGCAATGCAAATTTTCCAAAACGACTATTCTTTAGATACTTTGTTAATGTTCTAGATTGCCCATGAAGGATAAGTTCAGCCGGCCGCTGGATGACGTAGAAGCTATTTCTAAATTTGTTTTTTATTCCTGAAATTCTAAAATCAAGTTTGTATTCAACCATGGAAAATTTGTCACATAAAAGAATTTTGTAGTTTGCTTCAATAGCTTCTTTTAAAGTTTTTAAGGTTTGGGGTGGCCTTTGAATTAAAACCAGACTTAAAATATCCTCTTGATACAACCCTAACAGAAACATTCCAGAAAGTGCTAAAACTAAATAGGATTTTCTTTTCTTGCTAACATTTTCAGGCAGAGATTGGCCAAGAAATGCGGCAAGAGACAGAAAAAACTCAGCGTGAATAAATCTAGATGGGTTGTAATATGAAAATGCAGAATGCATCTTCCACGGCAAGCATAAGATAAAACTAGAAGCCAAACACCCAGTCCCGAAAAAAGAAACGCTTTTGTTTTAAATTTCGGATTTGGATATCTTCCATTTTCAGCCTAGTGTATTGGCTTCTAGTTTGTTATCTTGTTGGTGGAAGTGCATTTGCATTTTTCATATTAAACCCATCTAGATTTATTCACGCTGAGTTTTTTCTGTCTCTTGCCGCATTTCTTGCCGCTGATCTCTGCCTGAAAAATGTTAGCAAGAAAAGAAATCTATTTAGTTTTTAGCATTTCTGGAATGTTCTGTTAGGGTTGTATCAAGAGATATTTTAAGTCTGGTTTTAATTCAAAGGCCACCCCAAACCTTAAAAACTTTAAAAAGAAGCTATTGAAGCAAACTACAAATTCTTTTTATGTGACAAATGTTTCCGATGGTTGAATACAAACTTGATTTAAGAATTTCAGAATAAAAACAAATTTAGAACAGCTTCTACGTCATCCGAGCGCGTGAGAACTTATCCTTCATGGCAATCTAGAACATTAACAAGTATCTAAAGAATAGTCGTTTTGGAAAATTTGGCATTGCCTGTTATTAACTATGATTTGGAGTTTTCACGAAATTTCGAATTTCGGAAGACATCATTTATGCAGGTGGTGGGCAGTAACATACGAATGTCTTCACGTTCCGCAAGCTCTAAACCCGACAATTTCAATGTGGAGAAATATATACAGTTAATAGTTACTGGTAAAGAAAAGTTTGGAAGGATGATGAAGCGGACTAACTAATAAATGGAACAGATTGGTTCCGAGTCTTTTTACAGCATTGTTTTTAAGTTCTACCCTCCAGTATTTATGAAAGGTTGGTTATTGGAGAGAGTAGAAGTTGAAATTTTCATGCTTTCAAGCATATTTTTGGGTTTAGCATGTGGGAATTTAGGTGTATTAGTTGCTTGCTGTGAAATACTTGTAACGTTTCAAGTTGGATTGATAAGGAGGTTCTATTGAATTATGTTCTATGGAATTTAATCAAATTATCAATGGTGAAGGAAGCTATTGAGGAAGTACTGAATGAGTATAATACGTTATTTCTTTTAATTAATTTGTTTGATCTAATAACGAATTGAAGTGAATGTCTTCAACCGTCTCGTCATAAAAAAGTTTTGACGGAATGATGTACTTTAGACAGAAAATCACTCATAACTCCTGAACAATATCAGTACACACTACCATGCGAAATTAGACGAAAAATTGTTTTTCGTGATATGACGTTTTGGGATTGAGGTGAAACAAACGATTTAACAGCTATTCGATAGGTCAAATGCTTGTGAAAATGGTAACACAAAAATTGGAACTTTTTGTTTGAGCACATAATAAAGCATGATTTAAGATGAGACTCCGCAATAATCGAATTATAGGCATTGTGACGCGTTCTACTGTCTAATATTTAAAAACTTGAAATTGTTGTTAAAATTAAAAAAACATTAACAGAAAAGCTTTGCGTCGTTTAATTTCTATACTTAATAGTAAGTTTTAAATTTAAAATTTGTCGTAAATGTACAGCCATAAACAAATAAGGTACCGTTAAAACGTTTCCATAACATGAACACATCGTTCTTTGAGATATACAAAACAAGGAGATATTTAATTTCAATATTTATGTAAGAATTTAGACTAAACGTTCACACCGCTTTTGGAATGTGTGATCTAGTCAGGTCAATAATATTTTGCTTGCCTTCTAATATTGCATGTTCATATCATAGTGTTTCTACTAAAAACTAAATCCTACAGATCACAATCAAGTTTCATATGATGTCAGTGGGTTGGTTTTTTATGGGCCTATTGTTTAGGTTATTTAAAATGTTACAGAAAAAGCTGTAGTCAACATTTTGTCGGCTTTCTTCAAAATAATCTGCTCTGAATGCTTGTAATAAATATTGTACTTTCTGGATGTTTGTCTTTTACTAGAACCTTAAAAGGTCTCTTACAACATTTATAAATAACAATACAAATGTTCCCATTGTAATTTTGAAATTCAATCTCCCAGCTCTCATTATGAGAAATATTACTAACGAACTAATTTGTAATTCTAACGAGGAGACTAGGCAATCGTAACTCAGGGGGACTTTGGAAAACTTGGTGAAAACATTCATTTTAGTGAGTTACGAAAAAGTTTGACTGGATTCTTTACTAGGGTCTTTATTTCGAAGATACGAGATTTTTGGTTCATTTCCCATTGAAATTCCTTACTGAGAAAGCATGGAAAAAGTCCGAATAGATCTTCATATTTTATGGGGCCAATAAAATGAATAAATATGCAAAAACGGTTGTTGATTAATGCTTATTTAACTATTGTTTTTCTTCAGAGTAACTTTCCTGGTTCCAAGCAAATTTTAAAATTTAAATTTTTTGACATTCATGATGTTTAATACTTTCTCGAAATTTGAAAGGGAAATGAATCAAAAAACTCATATCTTCGAAATAAAGACCCGTAGTAAAAATCCAATCACACCTTTTCGAAACTCGATTATGAAAAGTAGAATGCTTCAAAACTGGGAATGTCAAGTTGGCTAACCGTACAGCGACCGGTTTCTTTTAATCTTCATCAGGCTAGTTAAAAGCAAATATTAATATAGGATAATTATTATTACAGGAATTTTCTGATTAAAATTAGCTTAATATTATCATGATTACATCTTTTATATGTATATATATATATTTCTAACTGTTACAAACTCTTACCTCACAACGGAGTCTCTATGATTCCAATATTTATAACAACATACTTGAGACAAGACCAACAGAATAATGATTACATTTTGAGTTTTGCTTCTAGTTTTTCTGTCACAGAAAATACTATATGCATGGATAAGTTTTTTAGGATTTCCTTGCATTCAGCATTTGTACACTGTTCTATTTCTTTCTAAGTAAGTTTGTACAAGAGAGCGGAGCTTATATACATTATTATAATATGGTATGACTATGTAAAAATTATTGGTTTGCTGAGTTTGTATTATTCATGCAGTCCAAGGCATTTGGTGTTTCAATGTCGTATTTCTCTAAAATGTTGGGATGGAACTTTGCTAGATTAGATATAAGGTATTGACTTTTTGGTTTTCATTAAGTTAAAACGATTGAGGGTCAACAGTTTTTCTGTGCATTGTTGTAAGATTTTCTGGGGATAACATCGTTTCTCAAAGTTTTCATCATCTTCACAAGTTCCAATTTACATTCATTCTCATCAGAACATATGCGTTTTATTCTAATACCTTGACTGAAAGGGAGAGCATTGACCAAATGTCTTGGGTGATTTGAAAAGTAGCTTAAATACATACATTTACTCATCGGTTTTTTTGTATACCTTAGTATTAATAGTTGTACCTGTTAAATTGACATTAACGTCGAGGAAATCAATGCTGGATTGACTGTGTTGTGTGGTAAATGTTAAATAATTGTGTCTAAAAGTTTTTTCGTCCAGTCATCTAAATCATAAATGTTTTGTATTTCCACTACATGAAACCATCATCTACGAAACGCACATTACAGATTATTTCAGGCTTATCTCTAAACATATCTTTCAGTTCATGATAGGCTGTAATATTTGCTATTGTAACTGACGCACAGTTTCCCATTTGAATACCTTTGTGTTGTACATAAATTCGCTTTCATATTGTAGGTAATTGTAGTCTAGACTTACGTTAGTAAAGATAACATTTCTTTGTCTGTGAGATTTACAGGTAATACATTGTTGTCTTTGTATTTACGGAACTCTTCTAAACAGAAATGTTTGCACTTTTTACATTCAAATTAGTATACATGCTATCAATATCGTACGTAAGAAGTGCATACTTCTTTGTTGGGTCTAAATTTAGATTTGACAGAATGTGAAGGAAATGTGTTGTATCTAGTAAATACCTGGAAGTTGGCACATGATAGGTTTCAGAATAAAATCAACAATAGCACTTATGTTACGATTGATACTATTACATGTGCTGCTGATTGGTCTGCCTGGAGGAAATTTCTCAATTCTTTATGTACTTTTGCTAGTAAATAGAACGATGCTGGTTTGTGATTAAAAAGTAAAGATCTTGTATTTTATGTTTTCTAGTAACTTGTAGTTTCAATGATTTGCATAAATCCGTCACATCTTCCATCGCTCGTTCGTATTCACTTCTACATGAAGGTCTATAAATATTTAGATCTGATAGTTGTCTGTAAATTCTTGGTTATAAAGATTTTTCCCCATTATGCAAATGCCTGCATTTTTATCAGCATTCTTTACCAGTAAATTATTTTCTCTAAGGAATGTTAAACATGACTCTAGTAAATGTTTTGGAGGAAAATCTTTGCATCTTGTATGACGTTTTATCTGTTGAAATAAGTTTTTAGTCAAGTTCTCATCAATAAAAATTTCATTTTCTAGAGGGCATTGAACTTTATTGACCAAATTTCTTTTTTTGCAAGAGTAAATGAGTGATTCAAATGGCGACATGGACTTTTGTTCCCCAGATAGTTTAAAATGTACATTCCAACTGAGCCTTCTAATACTTTCTTTAAATTTTGAATTAAATAATTTTTCAGATGGATTTTGATTGACACAAAAATTTAGTCCAAGGATTAATACAAACTTTACGTAAAATGGAATGGTTATTACTTCACTAAGGTTGTGTATATATTCATCAATACTATCAAGATGTTTGTATGTACTGAAAGCTATACTATTCTGCTTTTTTGTTAAATCACATTGCAAGAGTTTTCTCATATTTACAAATTTTCGCTTTCTATTTTTACTTACATTAGTTCGGATTGTTGTGTTGGTTGAATTTGTAACAGTTGTATTTTGTCAGGTAAAAAGGTTGATAATATCAGCTCCACTTCTTTGCACTTCTCCGCTTTGAACTGAGGTTCTCGTATTTCTTTTTGATTGTCCGCGTCGTTTTCCATGAATGAACGGTCTGTTCTGGGGTTCTTGTGACGTCGTGACGAGTTCATGATTTTGACTATTGTGGTTTGTACGATTGATTGACATTTGTGTTGTAGAATCTCTATCTCTGGTGCTGTTACGATTCCTTGACTGTTGGCTACGATTTTGATTGGATCTTTTGAAATGCTGTTGGTTATTTACTTGCTGTGGCTTTTTTACTGTATTGTTCATGAACGATTTTCCTAGATTAGCAATAAATTCTCCGTCTAGTTTATACTCATCGTTTTCGATTTTCTTGAGAACTCTGGCACTGAGGCGAGATACTGTATCAATAGGTGGATCTGTATTGTTAGCTCTCCAGCCCGGTTCGCTTGCCCGAGTTTTAGATTCATAAGCAGGCCAATCCACCACTCTGATATTTAATTGTTCGGGAAACTCAACAGCTGCAATTGTATATGCCATTGCCAGGTAGTACTCCAAGTGTTCTGTTTTTTCATTTTCCGGGACTCTGGCTGCATTAATTACATCCATTGCTGCGTCGATGTTACGCAACACCAAGTTCTGCACTACGAATTTGCTTCCATGAACAGTTTCTTTTTGCACTTCCTTCACATAATGATATTTCAACTTGTACAGTTTTTCGTGAGTGGCAGCAGGTAGTTCGTTGAACTGGGGCATCCAAAAATTATTGCGTGGGTTGAAAACTTGCTTGTCGTTCTCATTAGCTTTCGTTAGATGATTTGTAAAGTATTTTACATGGAAATACTTCATGAAATTATTCACAAGATCTTTCATCTGTGTAACAGTAGGCTCCAGATCTACATTGTGGTTCAACCAGGTGTCAATAGTCTCTTTTGAGGGTAGTAGAGGTTTCACTTTATATTCATACAGAATATCAAAGTAACATTTCACTAACACGTCATCATCGTATGTATGTATGACTTCGTTCACTGCTAAATCTTTTGATGGATCCATTATTCTCAGGAATTCGACTCTGTCATCATGGTTCATGGTGGAAACTGATTTTCTAGCTCGTTTTGAGCTTGGACTTGAGGTGTTCTCGTTCTTTCGCTTTTTGGAGAAGGAAGAAGGATCCTGTGATTGCGCCAGCTTTGACATTTAATCCAGGATCGGTAGATGCAATGAAGCACAAAGAGAGACGATTATGAAAAGTAGAATGCTTCAAAACTGGGAATGTCAAGTTGGCTAACCGTACAGCGACCGGTTTCTTTTAATCTTCATCAGGCTCACAACGGAGTCTCTATGATTCCAATATTTATAACAACATACTTGAGACAAGACCAACAGAATAATGATTACATTTTGAGTTTTGCTTCTAGTTTTTCTGTCACAGAAATACTATATGCATGGATAAGTTTTTAGGATTTCCTTGCATTCAGCATTTGTACACTGTTCTATTTCTCTTTCTAAGTAAGTTTGTACAAGAGAGCGGAGCTTATATACATTATTATAATATGGTATGACTATGTAAAAATTATTGGTTTGCTGAGTTGTATTATACATGCAGTCCAAGGCATTTGGTGTTTCAATGTCGTATTTCTCTAAAATGTTGGGATGGAACTTTGCTAGATTAGATATAAGGTATTGACTTTTTGGTTTCAATAAGTTAAAACGATTGAGGGTCAACAGTTTTTCTGTGCATTGTTGTAAGATTTTCTGGGGATAACATCGTTTCTCAAAGTTTTTCATCATCTTCACAAGTTCCAATTTACATTCATTCTCATCAGAACATATGCGTTTTATTCTAATACCTTGACTGAAAGGGAGAGCATTGACCAAATGTCTTGGGTGGTTTGAAAAGTAGCTTAAATACATACATTTACTCATCGGTTTTTTGTATACCTTAGTATTAATAGTTGTACCTGTTAAATTGACATTAACGTCGAGGAAATCAATGCTGGATTGACTGTGTTGTGTGGTAAATGTTAAATAATTGTGTCTAAAAGTGTTTTTCGTCCAGTCATCTAAATCATGAATGTTTGTTATTTCCACTACCATGAAACCATCATCTACGAAACGCACATTACAGATTATTTCAGGTTTATCTCTAAACATATCTTTCAGTTCATGATAGGCTGTAATATTTGCTATTGATACTGACGCACAGTTTCCCATTTGAATACCTTTGTGTTGTACATAAAATTCGCTTTCATATTGTAGGTAATTGTAGTCTAGACTTACGTTAAGTAAAGATAACATTTCTTTGTCTGTGAGATTTACAGGTAATACATTGTTGTCTTTGTATTTACGGAACTCTTCTAAACAGAAATGTTTGCACCTTTTTACATTCAAATTAGTATACATGCTATCAATATCGTACGTAAGAAGTGCATACTTCTTTGTTGGGTCTAAATTTAGATTTGACAGAATGTGAAGGAAATGTGTTGTATCTAGTAAAATACCTGGAAGTTGGCACATGATAGGTTTCAGAATAAAATCAACAATAGCACTTATGTTACGATTGATACTATTACATGTGCTGCTGATTGGTCTGCCTGGAGGAAATTTCTCAAATTCTTTATGTACTTTTGCTAGTAAATAGAACGATGCTGGTTTGTGATTAAAAAGTAAAAGATCTTGTATTTTATGTTTTCTAGTAACTTGTAGTTTCAATGATTTGCATAAATCCGTCACATCTTCCATCGCTCGTTCGTATTCACTTCTACATGAAGGTCTATAAATATTTAGATCTGATAGTTGTCTGTAAACTTCTTGGTTATAAAGATTTTTCCCCATTATGCAAATGCCTGCATTTTTATCAGCATTCTTTACCAGTAAATTATTATCTCTAAGGAATGTTAAACATGACTCTAGTAAATGTTTTGGAGGAAAATCTTTGCATCTTGTAGGACGTTTTATCTGTTGAAATAAGTTTTTAGTCAAGTTCTCATCAATAAAAATTTCATTTTCTAGAGGGCATTGAACTTTATTGACCAACCCGACAATTTCAATGTGGAAAATATATACAGTTAATAGTTACTGGTTAAAGAAAAGTTTGGGAAGGATGAATGAAGCGGGACTAACTAATAAATGGAAATTGGTCGAGTCTTTTTACAGCATTGTTTTTAAGTTCTACCCTCCAGTATTTAGTGAAAGGTTGGTTATTGGAGAGAGTAGAGTTGAAATTTTCATGCTTTCAAGCATATTTTTGGGTTTAGCATGTGGGGGAATTTTAGGTGTATTAGTTGCTTGCTGTGAAATACTTGTAACGTTTCCAAGTTGGATTGATAAGGAGGTTCTATTGAATTATGTTTCTATGGAATTTAATCAAATTATCAATGGTGGAAGGAAGCTATTGAGGAAGTATGAATGAGTATAATAACGTTATTTCTTTTAATTAATTTGTTTGATTCTAATAACGAATTGAAGTGATTATCTTCAACCGTCTCGTCATAAAAAGTTTTGACGGAATGATGTACTTTAGACAGAAAATCACTCATAACTCCTGAACAATATCAGTACCACTACCATGCGAAATTAGACGAAAAATTGTTTTTCGTGATATGACGTTTTGGATTGAGGTGAAACAAACGATTTAACAGCTATCGATAGGTCAAATGCTTGTGAAAATGGTAACACAAAAAATTGGAACTTTTGTTTGATCACATAATAAGCATGATTAAGATGGACTCCGCAATAATCGATTTATTGAGCATGTGACGCGTTCTACTGTCTAATATTTAAAACTTGAAATTGTTGGTTAAAATAAACAAACCTTAACAGAGAAAAGCTTTGCGTCGTTTAATTTCATACTTAATAGTAAGTTTTAAATTAAGAATTTGTCGTAAATGTAACCATAAACAAATAAGGTACCGTTAAACGTTCCATAACATGAACAACATCGTTCTTTTAGAAATACAAAACAAGGAGACATTTAATTTCAACATTTATTTAAGAATTTAGACTAAACGTTCGCACCCTTTTGGAGTGTGTGATCTAGTAAGGTCAATAATATTTTGCTTGCCTTCTAATATTTGCATGTTCATATCATAGTGTTCTACTAAAAACTAAATCCTACAGATCACAATCAAGTTCATATGATGTCAGTGGGTTGGTTTTTTTATGGCACTATTGTTAGGTTATTTAAAATGTTACAGAAAAAGCTGTACAACATTTTGTCGGCTTTCTTCAAAATAATCTGCTCTGAATGCTTGTAATAATACATTGTACTTTCTGGGATGTTTGTCTTTACTAGAAACCTTAAAAGGTCTCTACACATTATATATAAAAACAAATACAAATGTTCCCATTGTAATTTTGAAATTCATCTCCAGCTCTCATTATGAGAATATTACTAACGAACTAATTTGTAATTCTAACGAGGAGACATAGGCAGTCGTAACTCAGGGATTTGGACCAAACTTGGTGAAAACATTCATTTTAGTGAGTTACGAAAAAGTTTGACTGGATTCTTTACTACGGTCTTTATTTCGAAGATACGAGATTTTTGGTTCATTTCCCATTGAAATTCCTACTGGAGAAAGCATGGAAAAAGTCCGAATAGATCTTCATATTTTATTGGGGCCAATAAAATGAATAAATATGCAAAAACGGTTGTTGGATTAATGCTTATTTAACTATTGTTTTTCTTCAGAGTAACTTTCCTGGTTCCAAGCAAATTTTAAAATTTAAATTTTTTGACATTCATGATGTTTAATACTTTCTCGAAATTTGAAAGGGAAATGAATCAAAAAACTCATATCTTCGAAATAAAGACCCGTAGTAAAAATCCAATCACACCTTTTCGAAACTCAGTAAAATGAATGTTTTCACCAAGTTTGGTCCAAATCCGCGGGTTATCACTGCCGTGGTCTCCTCGTAAGTGTTTAAGTAACCTATCAATATCAATCACATCAAAGGAACATATGAGAGTAAATACATTTAAATTTATATGGTTGAGCTGAAATTTGTAACGCTTCACTGTAAATCTTGCAAAATTTGAATCAGGAAAACGGTGTCAAATTGAATTAGACTTTATGATTGTTTGAAAAATAAGCTGGCCTATATGTTATCCAAATTAATGAGAAATGCGTTCGTTTTAAGTTTTCTATTTTGAAGGTTATTTTCAAATGTTTGCCATATGTTTAATGTTCCTGCTAAAATATTTAGTGTGAGTCAAATTTCAATGAATACAGGGTTGCAATCATTCAGATCCTGCAATTTTGCAACACAGATTGCTCTGCAGAACTCCTGTAAAACATACGACATCGAGAAGAGCACAACGATCCAAAACTCTTACATGAGTCTAGTTATATTGCATCTACTCATTTGTCGTGTTTCAACGACTTACTAACCTAACCTTATTGGAATTGAACACTTTCATAAAACGATTACCGATTCGAAGCAAAAAATTTTTTAGCTGTCCGCCTCAGCTTGTCAAACATTCAGCCGAATGAAAGGAAGTCACTCATTCGTACTGAATGCTTATTGAAGCCAGTGGTTGTATTGATTCAGACTTTTTCAATACATTAATTTGCCTTCATTTATTTATCACCTGAATTGGGATTACTTGGTATACTTTGTAAGTTAGGAATCCTTTTAGGCTTACAGATAAAATCATTATCATCATCAGATTATCACCATAAAAGCTTTTACAATTTCTTTCTTGGTAATTTGTGGTTTGTAAAAGATGATTGTATATAAAATGACGCGTATGGATTACCAAGTCATTTTTTTCAGCAAAAGAAAAGCTTTAATGACTCGATTTAAGAACACATAATCAATTAAAATGCCGATGTTGAGCAAATACATTTTTACTTACGACTTACTTACGTTACTAACAGGAGCGTTTGCAAATTATTAGTCCTATTACTTTTGATGTAAGGGCAAAAACTGTACTCATCGTCAGCCAGAATTCGTCATTTCAAGCTAACGCAAATTCAGAGTAAAGAAAAATAAATCCGCCCAATTGGCCCAATTACTCATGTGCTTTTTAACACCGATAGCAGAATTGATTTTTGTGATCGTGCTTTCAATGAAACTTTTCGATTTTTCATCCAGTGCCCTGTGTTTTGAAAACTTTTAAGCAGTTCTTCCTGCACAGTGTATTTACCTATTACAAATGCCATATAAAAATAAATTGAAAAAATTATACTTCGATCGTCTTTGTCTGCAGATATTCTGATCAATTAAAGTAACTGAAATAATTGAAGCACCCTTAAAAGAGTTAAATAAGGGTTATTAAATTATGCATACTGCAATTGACAATTCATATACATGTTGTCAAACACATAACCTACATATTAGTTACCTAAGCATGCAACAACTTCCCTTATGACAGACGTGCCCGGGAATGGACAATGCAAGCGGGAGAGAAGCACTGACTTTTGCTGTATTGGAAGTATTCACTTAGGGAAAGGATTTCATTTCGCATTTATCAATCGTAAATACGCATCCAATAGTCTCAAAGCAAGTTTGTGTTAAGTAATCTTCACATTCATTTATACTTTTCCCTCCGACGTGTAAGATATATTATAATTTTTCAAGTGACGTGTTATTCCAAATTGATTATAAAATATGGTTAAAATGTTAGTCGTGATGACTTCATTGTGCTGGGCAAAGCGAACCAAATAAAAATCTGACGGAAGAATTTAGAGGTAAAACTATTACATACTTCTGCATAATATTACCATGTTGCCCATTAATTGCTTTGTATGTTATGATACATATTATTATATTTTCTAATGAAGATATAAATGAGTACTAATTGTCAATAAATATATTATAATTTAGCCAAGAACCGGACCCAATTAAGAGATTGCGTTTTTGAAAATACTCTTACTACAACTGAAAGTGTAGTCCATCATTACGTGCAGAAAGTTTTACATGGAATGGAAGGAATGAAAGACAAGTTTAGTGGTGCTATTAAGAAGGAAGTAAATTATTTCACGGAAGAATGCTACATATTTGTAAATACAAGCTTTGTGTTAACCATGCAATGTATTACAGTATGTATTGATTTGCAGTTACGGCTTTTGTCATTGTTGCCGGCATTATATTTGCAATTATTGCATGTGGCAACTTGCATTTCTGCTGTGCAATTTACAAGACTGAAAAGGACACACATAAGTAGGTTGAGGATTATTTCATGCATATTGTCGATATGAAAGTATCATTAAACTAACATTTAAAAACTTTATATGGATTTTTAGATATGTGAAGGAGAACTGTATAAAAAATCAGCGAAAACACCATTTGAGAATTATATTACTGCTGTCAAACTAGAAGTTAGAAGGCAACACATTAATAGTAAATTCGAAAGTTTGTTTTTGCAACGGTCCAATGCCGGGCACGTCTGTCATAAGGGAAGTTGTTGCATGCTTTAGGTAACTAATATCTAGGTTATGTGTTTGACAACATGTATATGAATTGTCAATTGCAGTATGCATAATTTAATAACCCTTATTTAACTCTTTTAAGGGTGCTTCAATTATTTCAGTTACTTTAATTGATCAGAATATCTGCAGACAAAGACGATCGAAGTATAATTTTTTCAATTTATTTTTATTTGACATTTTTAAGTTAAATCTAACATAAATAAATTTATTGAAGATTTAATCGTATGTATATCTGATAATTCTTTATTTAACTTCTTTTTGCAGTCTTTCATTTACAAGCAAACATGCATATCCAAAATTTGCACTTTTTGCATAATGGGTAGAAGAACATTTAAGAATGAGGCACGCAGCAATGTAGTAGGGAAGATGCATTCGCTTGTTTTTCTCATTACAATTTTCTCAGTCACAGGTTTTTAACTTTAAAGCAACTTAAAACTGGTGATTCAAGGACGGTTAGTTTAAATGGTAGCCGTGATGGTTTTGTAACGCAAATTCATAGGGAACTTAAAGTCAAATGGTTAAAATATCTTAAGAAATCGTATTTGGGTAAGCATTCGTATGAATTTTCATTAGCTAAACATATTACCATTGTTTTGGTACTTCACGTATTTAAGGTATTACGAAATCAAAATTACCTCTACGACAACAGAAATCACTGTAAACCACCAGGTGCAAAAGGATTCAAACGAAATGGATTGGAAGGAAAATACGGTGAAGCAATTCATCACAGAAACCACTGATTTTTGTTTTTTTGGCAGGGATCCTATAAAAAAAACTTGCAACTATTGAGTGTCAACTGTCAAGTCGCACTGTAGTGTAAACAAAAGAAATTAACTAAAAACTTGTTTCTTGAAGTATTGACTGGTTGTTGATAATTCATTTTAAATTGAATTGAGAACTGTAATAACAATTCAAAACAATTTCACGTGGTTTAAAGTTTCAGACTTTCATTTGTCCTCGCAGCAGTACAGTACTACAGTTGAAAGTTTATTTCCAAAGCTTTTTTCCCGGTCGTCTGTCGTTTGGGAAGTTGTTGTATGAGTTAAAGAATATATAGATTAGATAGTCTCTGTCAGGATATTTTTATGCATATTGATACAAAAACAGGGGTGTAGGAAATTCATGAATGCAAATGCATTTCCTACTGCAGTTTGTTTAATGTATCGAAAAGTTATTTAACGCTTTTAAGGAGTCTTTTAAATTATTTAACATTTTTAAGGCCTTTTATATTCCATTATGTACACCTCTTTAATAATGAACACCTCTAATACTTGCATAATGGTCACCTCAAATACTGCATAATGAGCACTTCAGACACTTGCATTCTTGTCACCTCAAATACTTGTATAATGAGCACCTCAAATACTGCATAATGAGCACCTCAGATATTTGTGTAATGGCCATCTCGAAGACTTGCACAATGAACAATGAGCACCTCAGATACTTGAATTAATGTTACCTCAAATACTTGTGTAATGAGCACCTCAAAAAGTTGTGTATGAGCGCCTCAAATACTGCATATTGCCACCTCAAA
>LJIJ01004099.1:0-16106 GCA_001718145.1 Orchesella cincta
AAAGGATATGCATTAATATGCCTATGACCAAAATGTTCTACTTCATCCGTTCTTATGTATATCGGTATACTTTACATTTGTCCGAACCGAATCGAACCGAAACAACTGAATTTTCCAGCGGGGTCGAACCGAACCGAACCAACCAGTTAACACATTTTCGTTTGCCGAACCGAACCGAACCAAACCAGTTGTTTGGCCGAACCGAACCGAACCAAACCAAACACAAACCGAACAACCAAACCAGCAACCCAACCAAATCAGAGCTTTGCCGAACCAAACCGAACCGAATCAGGCAAAAATGTCATAACAAAGCATTGAACATTGAACCTGTACCGTGTGCGTTAAATTTTGAATCTTATACTATATCAATCTGCAGTTAGTTTGGTTTTACGGGACATTTTTGAGCATTGGTTGCAAATATAATGTAAAATTATCGTTTCTTTTATATTTTAGTACTAAGTTAGGTTGAAAAATGTTTTAACACATTGTAGCATATTAAAAGTTGTAATCTTTAAATTACTTTATGTAAAAATGCTTCAACTTGTTATGTCCTACACAATTCGTATTCATTTAAACTGAATCTAAGTATTTTGTCTTCTGAGCCGAACCGAACCAAACCGAATCAGAACATTTGACTCCAAGGCCCCGAACCGAACCGAACCAAATCAACCAAATCGTATATGTTCTGCCGAACCGAACCAAACCGAACCAACCCTATTGTATGTCTTGAGCCGAACCGAACCTATTGTATGTCTTGAGCCGAACAAACCGAACCGTATGTCTTGAGCCGAACCGAACCGAACCAAACCATTGGTTCGGTTCGATTCGGTGGTTCGGTTCGGGAAAACCGAACCACTGTTCGGCCGAACCAGCAACTTACACCTCTGCTCATGGCTAGCAAAAACTTATCCAGGAATGTGCATGTGACGTTCCGTATAGCTATTCTTTGAAGAATTTTAAGTTTATTTTATGAAAAAAATATTTTGCACCTATGAAATTGTCAAAATCAAACATTCTTTAATTTAATTTCAGACTGGTCCAAATGGTTTCCCGATCAAAAAAATTCTGCAGAATATACGAAATGCTACAATAAATATGACTTGTCCGACAAAGCAAAATTCCATTACCGTAGGAATACTTTGTATTGAAATGAGAAATTGAAAAAATGTTATGTGACAGTTCTGAACACTTCGTTGAAAACTAAGCAAAAATTTGATATTGCAATACATAATATTTACTATAATTTGATTAACTTTGACGTTACTGTAATTCTAAAATGTTAAACGCTATAATATTTTCCATAGGGTTATCAACAGTGAACATTTTAAGAATGCCAAGTTGTCCCTAATTTATGTACAATGAGATTGAGTCTTCATGTTCTTAAACAAATAATAAAAAATATTCCTAGAATGTATGCAAAATATATAAGTAGATAAAAGAATCGAATCCAAAGATGAACGAATGATCATCTTGTTTATTATATGTAGGTAATATGATTTGTGATGATGATCTATCACGCTTTTTATGTACATGCTTCGACATTATAGATGATCATGAGAAATAACATGATGATTTACACAAGGCACGTTGGATTAAAATCAACGGTTTGTAGTAGTTTTATTGATAACATTACATACAGACTGTCAACTGAAAATTCATACGATTCTGTACAACATCATTACGGAATAAGTAAATAACTAAAAATAGAGTGCAAATTACAGTTAGTAGCAGTTCAATTTTTAAAGAAAAAAAAGAACAGTTACAAATTTGAAAGATCTTTCTAATTGGCATTCTAATTCAAATTTATTTGATGAAAATTACCAAAAAATAATATAAACCATAAGTGAATAAAAAACTTTTATTGCCGCAATTCACGTAGGAGTTTAAAAAAAAGTTATCAAGTCTCCCTGAATTGCAAATTGGTCAAACACATCTTGAGCACTGGTACCTTATTATTTGTGCATCATTCGTCTATGCGCTAAAAGCTTATTCCAACTAACAAAACAGCCTGGACAGTCATCACACGCGAAGGATTCTTCACCAATATGATTTCTTAAATGCTGCTCCAGAGAATTGTTAGACTTACGATTGAACGTAAAGAACGCTTCACCACAGAAAACGCACACAAATGGTTTGATTCCAGAATGAATTTGTTGATGAACTTGCAATCCACTCGCACAAGCATACTCTTGTCCACATGTGTCGCAAATATATACTTTCTCCCGAGTATGTTGACGAATGTGTCGGTTGAAGTTTGTCTCATTGCGAATATAAAACCCCTTTTCACAGAAAATGCAAACGTTTTGGCTTAAAGATTTGTTGTGGGTCCATGAATGCTTCACAAAATCCCCATTGGTAATGAATCCCTTGTGACATTTTGAACACTTGATAGTTTTCTCGCCCAAATGACGCTGGATATGTTGTGTAAGAACAGACTTATGGGCAAATCTTTTCCCACATATTTCACAACCGAATGGTTTGCACTTTGTGTGTTTAATGCGGATATGCATTGCAAGTTCGCTGTTGGTTCTAAAACTCTGCTGACAAATGGTACAGGGCGAAGGTCTCTCTCTTGTGTGCCTTTGTAAGTGACGAATCAATTGTGATTGGGTTGGAAATGATTTTTCGCACATTATGCACATATGTCTTTGGAGTTGGCCAGGTTTTTTGAAGTAAGCTTCGTGAAATTTTTTCCCGTGGCTTTTGAGATTATCAGTGGAAGCAAATGACAACTCACAAAATTTACAATTAACTGGTTTCTCTTTGATGTGTCGTAGAATGTGACCATTGAGACTAATTCGTGAACGTAAATTTTTATCACAAAATAAACACCAAAATTTATTTCCTACATCAACATGAATCTGCTCATGAGATTTTAAACTATCACGTGCACTGAAACATTTTTTGCATACTTTACAGCGAAAAGGTTTCTCTCCCGTGTGGGTTCGTACATGTCGTCCAAGATTGCCGGAGTAATGAAACCCTTTTCCACACACTTGGCAAATATAATGGAATTCTCCATTATGCTTACTTTTATGCTCCTGAAGTGCATTGCTAGATGCGTACTTTTTTGGACATTGATCGCACTGGTACAACCGTTTTGGTTTGTGTTTTTTCTTATGGGTTTGAAAAGAACTGTATGATTTACACACTTTGTCACACACTCCACATTTAAATAATCTCTCAAGATCCTCGGGTGTGAGTTTGGTGTACCAAGAGAGCTTATGAATTCTCAATGCAGCGGAAGTTCCTAAACTCTCTCCACAAACTAAACAGCTGAAAGGTTTTTCCCTTGTGTGCCTAAGTAAATGGGATCGCAAATGTGAACTTCCTAAACAGATCGTTCCGCACATTACACAGTCAATGGGTTTTGGTTTGCGTAATTTTTCGTGAACTCTTGAAACGTGACTTGACATTTCACAATATTTGCAATCATCCGGTTTCTCATTAATGTGACGAGAAATGTTAGAGTTCAAACCGGCTTCTGTTGATAACACTTTTTCACAAAATAAACAGGAAAATTTGTTCACTGGATCGATGTGGATTTGTGTGTGCTTTTTCAACTCATCACTGCTAATGAAACGTCGTTTGCAAACCGAACAACTGTAAGATTAGTTATAAAAACTAAAAAGTCTTGTTGCTCAGAAATCAAGCGATTTGATTGTTTATGAAATGTGAAGTACACGTAATGCCATGCATGTTCACCAAGTGAAGTCCTTATTTACTACTACTTGCTATACAGAGAATGTTTACGAGTCAAAAGTAGGAAGCAGTCTGAATCAGGCATGGAAGGATATGTTGTAAGCAAAGATAAGTAGTATGTTTGCATATCACAAAAAGTACTTGGCGTGTAGATATCGGCATGCTATACAAAACTTATCATGATATCTACCTTGAACCCTCAGCCTTGAGAACGAAGAGAAACAGAACGAAATATTGAAAGTGCATCAAGTATGCAACTATACATAAAACCAGTTTGTTTTCAGAGGGATACATATCCACCCCGTACGTAAAGCAACTCTGATTGTACCTAAAACCCACTTACTTATAATGGAATGGAATTGCATGATTGTTTCATTTCAAGAACTCCGTTTTATGACGTGGTGACCAAGTTCTGGGGAAACACAACAATTTTCAATTTTTAATACAACGACAGTACACAACCTTTAGTTGTGTAGTTTTTGTTTTTGGTCATAAAATGTGCCCACATTCACAAAGGATCTCCAACATTAAATCACCCAGAAGGTCTCCTCTCGAATATGATATCGCAGATATTCCTCGTAGTCAACAGAGCAACAGGCACATATTCCATACTATCAATTTTTACATCTATATGCTTGCTATGTATGTACGGGCTAACTCTGGTTTTGCATCCAAAAAACTAAGCATTATTGACGAGCCGATGATGTGATAAAGTCCCAAGGCTCATTATAGATATTTTGCTTCTCTATGGATAAGATATGTATATTCATATGTATTGAATAAATGAAAATGATACTCAAACATAAGAAAGAATTCAGAATGGGTGATCATGATATTACAGATTAACTTCCAAGGTTTTAATATTATAAATATCCTTCACATCTCATTAGGTATCATAGGCTTGAATATTTGTTTTTAATTAGTTGCTATTTTTATTTTACCATTTTAATAACATTTCTTAAGATACATTTAATTTAATACAACTCTAAAAATTAGATGCCCAAATATAATCCAAATAATGCACAAAACTGTAAAGATTTTCAAAACTTTCACCACTTCACTCAAACCTCTTCAGCTATTACATTGCAACTCACCAAAAATTTTGAACACTCCGACCCACTTCATGTAAAGAATGCGGAAGTGTTTAATAACCTAGCGGTAGGTGAACGCTAAATAACTCAATAATTCATCCAATCTAATTTAACTGTGTACCTTTTGTTTGTGGCCGTTAGTTGGAAATAACTTTTCACACATTATGCAAACGAATGCAGAAGTGGTTGTTGATAAAGGCTTGTGGTGTTTTGCCGTATGAATTCTAAGCTCGGAACGTTGCACAGATGAATGTTCACAAACATTGCAGCTGACTGCTTTCTGTTTAATGTGACGCAAAGGGTGAGAGTACAGCACAACCGTTGTGCCAAAATATTTTTTACAGAAAGGACATGGACATCGTGTCATCGTGATGTCCGTTATGAACCCGCCCGTGCTTCCTTAAATATTTTAATCTAGAAAAGTACTTTCTACAAATTGAGCAGCCAAAGGGTTTCACTCCCGTGTGAATCCGTGTGTGCTGTTCAAAATTACAAAGTGAAACCCCTTCCCACACGCTTTACACTTGTAACGCTGTAATGCGCTGTTGTGTTTTGTTTTATGCTCCTGAAAATATGTGAGCGTTTTGTGTGTTACTGAAAATTTGTTACAATTGTAAATTCGCTTGGGCTTGTGTTTCTTCTTGTGATTGTAAAATTTTCGTGGCGCGTAGAAAACTTCAAGACATACGTTACATTTGTAAACGCGTGGACTTTCGGAAGGTTCTTTCATTGTGAATTTTCAGTATATTAAGTGCACTTATGACGAGAGATTCACTTCGTTTAACAAAAAAGGCTATGAATTCGAACCATTTAATTTTTTTGAAGCACAAAAGAACACGTAAACAACGTGTAGCAATGCAGGGGTCCACTTAACTTCTGCATGATATAAAGAAATTCTCACAAAAGCTGAATTCCAAAGCAGCTTGAAAACCAAACAGGTATGAAATGTATTGCTGGAAACAGATACGAAAGCAACAGGTGGCAAGCAACAGAAGCAACCTCACCCTAACCCCAAAAAAGGCCCCGGGTTTGCACATTGCATTGATTATTATTATTATTATTTATTAAGAGAATCAAATTTTTCATATCTTGCGATCACATTGATGTATTTAATTTACAAAAAAGGACACGTCACTCAAGCTCAGCCTTGAAAGCATAAGGGAAAACGGATGAAAATGTAGAATAATGTCAAGTAAAACCACTTATAATACAGGTTGTTTTTCAAAAGCACTATGTAAGAAAATAATATATTGCATGATTGTACCAAATTTACTTATATTAAACTGCAATGTCATGTGGATGCGTGAAAATAATTGCTAGTACCCGGCAAGGCTGTGGCTGGAGCAATATATTCGTGATAGTAATTTGGAGGAGAGAAATAATTAATATAAAAGCAAAGTGTCGAGCACAAATTGACTGAAGAATCAAACAATGAAAGTTAAATGGCAGTCTTAATAGTGTTTTAAAAACGTGAATACCCAGTCAACTTATTTCCTCAAACTTACAAACCAAATTGTACAAAAATAAATTTTATTAAAACAACTCCTCATCCAAATATATGTAGACTTCCTACAGTTCACAAGAAACAAGTGACCCTCTCAGAGATATAAAGTTTTCAAGAAATCACTGATGGAATCGGGAATGCGAATTTATAAAAGTGTGGAATAATAATATCATACTTTTATTGATGATGATAACGATACGCACATTGCGCCAATTATTCCAACTGCCATATAAGGAACAAAACGATTACAACTGAATATTTGAGGTAAACGCGTTTTGGCTAATAGTTTACACAAATAGTGAAAGGTTTAATGAGCAATTAGGATAATCAACCAAATTACAATCAAACATTTAAAAAGGCACAAAATAAAATTATTTCTACGGCATGGATTAATAAATTGTCACAAAGCACGTCCATCCGGATTACTGATGATGCGAGAAGTGTGGAAGGTGCTTGTGCTTCTAAAAGAAAGAAGAACACGAACGCATCCCAAAAAATACATTAAAAGTAAATAATGTGCATAACGATAAGGATAATTTTATAAAAACAGGGGCAAGATGATCCCGAGGACTAAAATTGTTTGCTATGTATGTTCGATTCTCCACAGTGAATAATGCGAATACCTAATGAAAATTTAAAAACAGTGGAATTGAAACTTTCAATAAAAATCAATTTAAATTTATAATATGTAACTTGTAAGTTTACTTTCAGGAAAAATTCCATTTTCAAAAAACAAGACCCAGTATGATCGATAAAATGGGGCTTAAACTGTTTTATTTATTGGTTTAGCAAACACTGCCCACTTTTTAATGCAACTATATACATTTTACATACTTGGAAGTATACATGCTGCTTTGATCAACTTTAAAACTGACAAATATTTTAAAAAATATATAGACCAATCGATTTGAACACGTAAGCTTAAAACCCGACTGAATTTGAATATTACTGACAAAGGTATGTTTTATACTAAAAGTCATGAGTTGCTTTTATTCTGTTCGATGGCAAAGTACTAACTTTAGGCTCACCTATTGCAGAAACAATATAGAAAGATTTTTGACTTTGACAAAAGCTACTTAAAGTTGTTCCAAGAAATATTGAGTATGATAAATAAACTGCAAATATTTGCTCTGGAATTACACAAATTTTTCTGGTTCTGGATCTATCCCTTTCCGATCAAATGGATTTCAAATCAGGGGGAACTGGCCATTCAAAAACCCAAATACAAATGGATTCCATGGTGTCTCGCGGTTGTGCTTGTGGGGTCGTCTGGCTTTACCTGCACATATGCATCTATAGTGTACACTTTTATTACACCGCAGAACGAATTCCATCGTATAAATCTTATGGTACTCTCCTTGAACGCAGCTTTTATGGTTGTCTTTTGCGTATTTGCTTATGTGTTTCCCAGGACTGCTAATGAAAGTGTATACTTTGTAAACCAAATGCGTCGGATAGAGATCGATTTGCTTCAAGGTACGACAAAATTTTAGATGTTAAAACGTATAAGAAATGTTGTATGTAACATCAATCTTTTTTAACAAATATAGAGTACCCAAGAGCGGATCTGGAAGAGAAACAAAATAAGTACGGCATTATTCTCCTTGCTTCTGAGGTTTATTTCGTAATGTACCCATACATAACATTGTTTATCTTCCTAGCTACAGACTATGATGCATATTACTATATTCTTGAATATGAGTTCTTGCCCAATAAGATTTACAGAGATAGGAACTCAATATATCTGAGCTATTTTCTTAGGGTAGGATTTCTTCTTCCAGTGTATTTGGAGATTAGCAGGTCAGTTGCAATGTTTATTTCGATTGTTTTATTGCTTGCAAATAGCATTCCTATCATTTTCGATACATTGGAGCGCACAATCTGCAATACTAAAAGATTCAAACAGATATATGTAAACGTAATTCTTACGTATATGACTGGAGAGCCTATTATCTACGCATCAATATATTGCTCACTTAAGTTTGGTTTCTGGATGATTGTTGAAAGTATGTGGATAATTGTGAAAGGGTTTAAAACAGAACACATATCGCTTATATTGTTTTGTTTGGTAATAGCTACACTGGGTTTAATATTCTATTTAACTGCGGCCGTCATGGGAAGCAGGTTATCAGTAAAAATTAAAAAGATCGTGGAGAGAAATAAAATTAATGCACGCCTCAACTATTACCAGTTTAAAACACGGCAGCGTAAGGTTGAATACCTTCAAGCTAAATCCATTGCCGTTATCAAACTTAAATACGGTCCGTTCTTTACTCTCAGCGAGAACTTTGTTGGTGAAAACTTGTATGTTATGACCCAGAGAATTTTTGACGCCATTCTTATAATTGATTACTAAAGCGTCAGTAACAGTTTGTTATTGGATTGAATTGAAGTTATTTATTTGAAAACGATTGATTGAATGTTCTGAAGTGAATCAGTGTATGTGGCAGCACACAGAAAATGTATTTTAAGTATATTTTTGCCACTGTTTACTTATTAAAAACTGAAAGGAAAAATGAATGGAACCATAGACATAAGAAGTATTTAATACTAGATAGTCAACTTTGGCTAATATATTTCTCAACTTAGGCTAAATCCATCGCAACCTTGCATTGAATATGTTCTATTACAAATTTCATGAGAGTATCTTTATTCAAGTTTTCTTTGGATAGGTGTAAAAATTATTACAATAATGTAATCTATCACGCTTAACGTTTAAATATGTGTAGTTTTACAGACGCACGGCACTACATAAGCCAGTAAATAGATGACAATTTGTGCTTCCATAATAATGAAGATAATGAAAAATAATTTCAATATTCTACACTACGTAGGGCAACTTGCATTTATACATAAAAAGAGAAATGTTTTTAGTTTTGTTGATGACGTTATAATACATATATATATTCTTAACTAGAAACTTGTACAATTGTGTGAAACTCACTACAATGCACTCCATTTTACGGATTAAACACCGAGGATTTAACGAATTGGTGGGGGTAAATAAAAAACTCATTTCGTTGCCTGAAATCAAACATTATCAGATCTAGTTCATCGTGTTTATGAATGCACGAATAAGAGGTCATGAAAGTGCATAAAATATACATTGGGTAAGAGTACTTTATTCATTACGCAGATTGAGCAACTTCATGCAAGCATTTATACAATGACTTTTCATCATTACAAGATTCATATTTTCACCACTTCCTTGTAGTGTCAGAAACATACATTGAGAGAGTATATAATTCACCCAGGTAAAAACTTTCGAAGAAAGCCCTCTATATTCGTAAATGTTATTAAAGTAACGTTATAAATGATTTTTTTAATTCAATCACACGTCCTCTGGAGTGATTAGAATGTCCACTCATGTTTTCCTTCCGAAATAAAATGTACACTATGTGTGTCTAACTCACAAATTGTTCATTCATAGTAAAATCAACACATTATTAAATCAATCGAATATCTTTTCCTAAAATCCGGATGTAATATTCTTAGCATTCCGTAGATTTGAAACTATTGTATAAAATTACCACAAAGCCGTTGTATTTTGCATATTCACATTTAGCCCTTTATTTCAATACAAAGTCAAGCACAATTCAAATCAAATTACCTCCAGGCATATCATTAATTTTCTGGTTTCAGCATTAGTTCAAATCAGTAGACATAACTTAATTACGTTTTGGCATATTTGGGGCATCCCGAAAATTTCGGGATGTCAATAACAAAAACTTGTAAGTATGCGTACGTTATAAACCTGCGCCTAATTCACTTAGATTAAATCATACATCCATATCAATCATATGGATGCGAGAAAAGGAATGCTAGTACCCACATGGCTATAGCTAGAGCAATGGGATTGTGATTCAAATTCAGACGAGAAAAATAATGTAAACCCAAAAATTTGTTGAGAACTTTGAAACGAAATAAATGAACACTTGAAACACAAAGTAACCCAAGAATCTAAAATTACTGGGCACTATAAGAATGTAAGGAGTGTATTAAAAGCAAAGTAATTAAACAAGTCAGCATTTGATAACCACATCAAATGATTACGAGTGCTACTTATTTCCTTAAATTTGAAAAACGATTGAACAAGAATTATTTTTAGTTCAACAAATTCTCATTTAAATGTATGTAGATGTTCTAAACTTAATACGAAACAAACTCAGAGAGTTGACGTACCAGAAATCGCTGGTGGAATTGTGGCTGTGAATATATATTAAAAAATTTAGAGCCATGGAAGTGGAATTTTCCTTAAAAATCATTTAAATTTATAATAAGTAACTTGTAAGTTTTATTTCAGGGAAAATGCTATTATAAAAACATGGCCCACAATGATCGATTACTGGAGCTTAAATCTTATTTCTTGGTTTAGCTAACTTTGTACACTTTTTAAATTCAACTATATTTAATATTTTGCATAGCTGAAAATATACATGTTGCTTTAAAACTGACTTGTTTTTTAAAAACATATACCAATCGATTTGTACACGTAAGCTTAGAAACCGATCTATTTTGAATATTACTGACATTGGTATGTTTCATGCTGAAAGTTATGTCATGAGTTTCTTTGTTTCTGTTCGATGTGCAAGTACAACCTTTAGACTCATCTAATTTAGAACGGTATAGAAAGATTTTTGACAAAAACTACTGAACGTTGGTCCAAGAAATATTGAATATGATAAATAAACTCCAAATATTTGGTCTGGAATTGCACAAGTTATTATGGTTCTGGATCTATCCATTTCCAGTTAACTGGAACTCAAACAAGGGTCAATTAGCAGTTCAATTACCGAAATACAAATGGATTCCCTGGTGTTTCGGAGTGGTACTATTCTCATTTAATGGCTTCGCGTGCGCGTATGCGGCTGTGGTATACACATTGATTGCACCACAAAACGACTTTCATCGCATAAACCTCTTTTTAATCTGCGATACTTTAGCATTAGTTTTGGCCTTGTGTGTACCAGCTCAAGTGTTTCTTAGAACCATCAACGAAACTGTGTATATGTGTAACAATATGCGTTATATTGGAAACGAGCTGCTCAAAGGTACAAAATAGAACGGTTAAAATTTTATAAAAAAGGAATGTAGAGCTGTTAACAATTTTTAATGATATTTTAGAGTACCCGTGTCCCGATCGAGCAAGTAGACAAAACAAGTGCGGGTTTCTACTCGTTGCATTCGAGATGTGTCTTGTAATCTGCCCATACCTGGTAGTTTTTCTATGCCTAATCACAAACTATGATGTATACTACTTTATTCTTGAGCATGAGTTTTTAGCTGATCCAATTTACAGAGACATTAGCTCAATTATGCTAGGTTATATTATTAGGGTAGGATTAATTCTAATTTCTGGTTTGGAGGCTGCCAGGTCAGTAGCAATGTTTTACTCGATTGCTTTAATGTATGTAGAAAGCCTTTTTGTAGTTGTCGATATACTTGAGTGTAGAGTTTACAGTCACCAAAAGTTCAAAAAGGTGTATGTAAAGACGTTTCTCACGTATTTGAACTGGAGAACCGATTGTATACGCTGTAATATATTACGCTCTCACATTTTGCTTTTGGACAGTTGTGATATCTATATGGGTACTCGTAAAAGGGTTTAAAACAGAACATGTATCCGTTTTATACTTTTCCCTTTTACTTGGTACGATTACATTCTCATTTTACCTGTTTCTCGTTGTAATGTTAACCAGTTTTTCAACTAAAGTTCAAAAAATGGTTGTGCGAAATGAAATGCAGACTCTTCGTAACTATTACCGCTTAAGGACACGTCAACGTAAAATAGAATACGTGGAGGCTAAATCCATGGTAACAATAAAGGTTAAATATGGCCCGTTTTATTATTTTGGTGAGGATTTTGTGATCGAAAATTTGTTCGTCATGACTCAGAGGATTTTTGATGCCATTCTTATAATTGATTACTAAATCGTTTCTCCGTCTTTCAAGAATTGATGTCGGTTATGTGCTAGTCGTTGCTGAATTAATTGTTGGAGTGAAATAGAATCTAATACAATACATTCGAATGCATCTTTATATGCTTAACTCGCTCTGGCAACAAATTGATTTTGATGGTTGTAGTAGGTTGTAGTACCTTAACAAAATGCGGTAACCACGTTTTTTCCCTTTATAGTTACCACTGATCAGTCGTAGGTAGATTAGTTTCACAGTTGAAATATATTGTTAGTCGTAATGTTGAATTAAATAGTATTCGCAAAGATGTGTTATGGCTACTAATGAACATGAAATAAATACTTGCTTGTACTATTGAAAAAAGATAAATTATTTTCTCAAAAAACAAAACCAAATAAAAGTAAATAAAGATGCTTGAGTCCGACTTCATATGTTTACCCGCTGTGTGGTGCCAATAAAATTTAAAAATTGTAAACGTTTTCAATTCCAGCATAGGAGCCGGCGAATGTAGAAGCCACTTTTATCGTTACCTTCCAGTATGTCAGCAGTTAAATTTTTTTTGTAAGTAATATTTTGAAAGTTTCTGACTTCATTCAGCCTCGTAATTACAAGTCACATTTGCTCGTGATTGTGATAAACACTGAGAAGTGTCGTTTAAAATTTTTCATGCACTGCTAAAACTTCCATACTATATCCTGATTCACATGAATATTAAGTAACATTTAAAATTGAATGCAAATGTCACATATCACTGATTCCTATCCTGAGAAATTCAATGGATAAACTCGTATCTGGAGATCATTATACACACGGAGAAATAAGCAAGCAAAAGTGAAAGTGAAATTACATGCTTATCTGCTCCATATCATCATCACTCATGTTCAACTCTATCAAATTTGACAGTACCCAGTCAGATAAATTATTACGTTGGTACTGCCTTATAGCAATACCACATTAGTGAGTAAAATTATTTCTTCAGTTGTAAATTAGATCTATAAAACAGCACTCATCGAATTTCGTCGTCTTCATTTAAAACAAAAAATGAGCAAATTTCGAGTTTTGGTTTTCAGATTTCGTAATATATTACCTTGGGTTGCTTTGATTTATCTACATCTTCATACAAGCAATGGGTTTCCTACAAGTAAAATTGGTCTGGGTAGCAGCACAGTTCTAAAAACTTTTCCTAAACTGAAAGCATCCAATAATTTAGCAGTAAACTGTTCGCAAGATACGTCACAACTACAATTACTTACAACAGCTGTATCAGAAATGGAGTTGGCAAAAAGTTTTGCAAGGTAATACAAGCCAAGATTAGAAAGCTTGGTTGGTTTTAAAACAAATGAAGATACAAGCATAAATAAAGAATCTAGTAAAGCCGCATTGTGAATATGCTGTCTATATGTGGGAAGGACAACTTGAAGAAGATCCTGAAGTCCTGTTGGTAAATATTTTTGGATTTTGAAAGCCTTGATAAATTACTTTCATAAAATGAACTATATGGTTATAAATGGGCTTACATTGTATAGCTAATATACAGTCAAGAATGTCAGCTCCCCAGTCTTGAAGCCTACATTCGGTAAATTTGTTTGTACAATTTTTATTATCTTATCTTACTTGACATAAATTATTTGCAATTTTTGTACTTCTTATCTGACAGTGAAAATCATCCAGACGAGAACCCGGACTGGCTGCTTTACCAGTGAGTATAACACTTTTTTTTGCTTCATTTAGTTTATGTGAAAACATTCCTCATCAGTAACGTTTTTGTCACTTTACAGATTGTTGGTGGAAGTTCGTCATTCCTGGATTGGATTAGAAATAACAGCATGTCTGCAAATAATACTGGCAACTTAATCATATAAATTTTGAAATACTTACTTAACTTTTAACTGCAAAAAAGTCATCTAAAACAATGATTTTTGCATGACAAACCATACACAGTTTTCGTATATTATCTGCCGATGAAATTCAGTGTGTTTGTTGGTTCATAGACATGTAAAATATTTCGTTTGTTGACTTTGGTCTTGATGAGAATGTGTAGCTTTTTCTTCCTATTTCTAAAAAGTATAATAATGTAAATTGACACTCGCTTGAAAATTTTACCTTGCTTGTGTTGCTTTATTGCCTTTCTGCTGTAGCATTTTGACATAGTGCACAAGCCAGTAGCGCATCATTTGATACACAAGCTATCATTTGACCTGCCCAGTGCCGTTCTCATAATCAATTTCCGGTGTTTTACTCTCCATTCATTGTATCATGATATTTTGCAAGTAGAATGCTAATTTTTACCATTACATTTTACTCCACAATTCACAATCTATCGTACACAGTGTGTTTAAAAACACTTTAAAAAATTAGTAACGTCTCATAATATAATCATATCTGATTTCTGATACACTTGTTGAGTCTCATTACACCTACTTAATATATGCAAGCAAAAATACACAAAAATGGGACTGCAAGTGATGTCATTTGCATGAGTAATTTTACGGCGTCGCCACCACTATCTCATATTTGTTTAAAATGTTGCATTAATTTCAATATATACTTATATGTGGTAACAGTTTTACAAGTTAATTGTGCAACGTCTGAAGCGATAAATACTGTCCAAATTGATTGATCGTTTTTATGCAAACGTTTACTTTCGTACGTGATATAAAATATCACCGCATCATCATAGTGTATTAACCTCACGATATGCATCACTTAAGCTCATTTTTCTTTATTCTCAATGTATCCCATATCGCTACAGCTTGATCATCAAAACTTGCATAAATATATAAACCACTGCAGTCAATCCCAATCGCCTCCATTCCCAGTTATCATCACGTCAAGGCCAAGACTACTTTATGCTGTGCGTGTAAGTAAAATGGCTTCGTCAAATATCCGGCCGCCCAATAAAGTCTTACTGGAAAAGGAAGTGGAAAAGCTGGCAAAGCTGTTGGAAATAACCACGTTACAATTCAAAACTGTCCAGCATTTGCTAGTCGAACCATCAGAAGAGGTTGAACCTGATAGACCCGTAGCGGAGGTAGACCTGAACCCGTTCCTGGTCCTAGTGGAAACAGTTGGGTCTCCGGAAAGTCCACAAGAACTAGAGTAATTTTAACCAGAATGCAACAATGTCCTCTAACTCCAGGAAGAAACGACGATAGAAAAATGCATGGTCTATGGAAGACCAAAACTGTGAGAGGAAAAAAGGCTGCCTGGTTCTGCCATGTAAGATGAAGTTCCACTCGCATAATCCTTGAGGAATCATTTCGTCATTAAGACGCAATACAAAAACCTAAGATGTCCGGATCAAAAGTGCTGCAAAACGTTTCATCTTGGGGAACAGCTGAAACGACATTGCAGGGAAGTTCACGGTCGAGTTGTGTTTTCATGTAGCCTTTGCTACAAGCAGTTTGAAGACGAAACGCGGTATAAGAATCATGTAACCAGGAGTTTCATTGACAAGTAAGTATTTATCAATTTGTATTTAAATATGAGTTTCAACAATCAATGAGCTACAAACACATTTTACTTTCCCCAGTAACTGTGCCAAAAATTTGAGGAAAAGCGAAGGAAGCGTGAACCAATATTTTCTCCATTGCGCGAAGGAGCCGTCGGGTGTTATTCGGTGAGAGATAATCAGCAAGATGATTCTGTCTTTGACATTAATGAGTTCATGCAAAATTTGTAAAAAATGTTATGAGACAAATAATTGAGAATAAAATATCGAAATAACTCAAAAACAAAGGTTCGCAGGCTGTAAACATGAGCAGATATTATTTATTCTTTTAATGCAATACCAACTTCACTATTCAGAATCGTCTGTCCATTTTCCTAATCTATGTGTAATCAACTGCATCATCATTAACAGATCGGATCTCAGTACGGTAAACAAGCACAAG